>JAMPIV010021243.1:0-42500 GCA_024509875.1 Oreohelix idahoensis | reverse complement strand
GGGGGTGGGGGGGGGGGGGGGCGGGGGGGGGGGGGGGGGGGGGGGGGGCGGGGGGGGGCGGGGGGGGGGGGAGGGCAAGAGGGAAGGGGGAGGGCGGGGGGGGGGGGGGAGAGGGGGGGGGGAAGGGGGGGGGGGGGGGGGGGGGGGGGGGGGGGGGGGGGGGGGGAGGGAAGGGGGGGGGGGGGGGGGGGGGGGGGGGGGGGGGGGGGGGGGGGGGGGGGGGGGGGGGGGGGGGGGAAGGGGAAGGGGGGGAGAGGGGGGGGGGGGGGGAGGGGGGGGGGGGGGAGAGGGGGGGGGGGGGGGGGGGGGGGGGGGGGGGGGGGGGGGGGGGGGGGGGTGGGGAGGGGGGGGGGGGGGGGGGGGGGGGGGAAAGGGTGGAGGGGTAGGGGGGGGGGGAGGGGAGGGGGGGGGGGGGGGGAGAGGGGGAGGGGGGGGGGGGGGAGGAGAGGGGGGGGGGGGGGGGGGGGCGGGGGGGGGGGGGGGGGGGGGGAAAGGGGGGGGGAGAGGGGAAATGTGGGGGGGGGGGGGGGGGGGGGGGGGGGGAGGGGGGGGGGGGAGGGGGGGGGGGAAAGGGGAGGGGGGGGGGGGGGGGGGGGGGGAGAGGGGGGGGGGAGGGGGGGGGGGGGGGGGGAAGGGGGGGGGGGAGGAGAGGGAGGGGGGAGGGGGGAAGGGGGGAGAAGGAGAGAGGGGGGGGGGGGGGAGGAGGGGGGGGGGGGGGGGGGGGGGGGGGGGGGGGGGGGGGGGGGGGGGGGGGGAGGGAGGGGGGGGGGGGAGGGGGGGGGGGGAAGAGGGGGGGAAAGGGGGGGGGGGGGGGGAAGAAGGAGGGGGAAATGGGGGAGGGATCGGAAAAGGGGGAGGAAGGGGGGGAAGGGGGGGGGGGGGGGGGAAGTGGGGGGGGGGGGGGGGGGGAAGGAGGGGGAAGGGGGGGGGGGGGGGGAGGGGGGGGGGGAAGGGGGGGGGGGGGGGGGGGGGGGGGGGGGGGGGGGGGGGGGGGGGGGGGGAGGGGGGGGAGGAGGGAGGGGAGGGGGAAGGGGGGAAATGGGGGAAGAGAAGGGGGGGGGGGGGGGGAAGGGGGGGGGTGAAGGGGGGGGGGGAGGAAAAAAAAGGGGGGGGAGGGGGGGAGAAGGGGAGGGGAAAAAGGGAAGGGGTTAGGGGGGGAGGAGATGGGAGAGGAGGAAGGGGGGAAGAGGGGGGGGAGAGGGGGAGGAAGAGAGGGGGGGGGGGGGGGGGGGGGGGAGAGGGGGGGAAGGGAAAAGAAAAGAGGGGGGGGGGAGAAGGGGGGGAAAGGAGGGAAAAGGAAAAAAGAAAGAAAAGAAGAAGAAAAGAAGAAAAAAAGGGGAGGAAGATAAGAAAGGGATTAGAGGGAAAAGAAATGGAAAGAAAAAAGAACAGAAAAAAAAGAAAATAAAGAGGAAACGGAAAAAACAGCGGATAGTTGAATAAGGGAAATGTTCTGTGAAAAAACTTTATTGAAAGGTTACTCAGTACGCCATCATGAGTTTCTTTTTTTATGGAGTTTGGTCTTTTAGAGGTTGTCCAAGGAAAGGGAACTCTCCGTTAGCAGTTCGGTGGTGGATGTATAAAAGAAATTAAAATGTGGATCAATGGGTTAATCCTCCTTTTATGCGTTTATATTTTGTCTAAAAGGAAATTAATAATATATTCCCGGTCAGAAGAAGAACCTGTATAGAAAGTGCTATTTAAATAGATGTAGTTAATACGTGGACTATAGAGGAAAAAGAAAAATGGTGAAAAAAACCAATCATTTATGTTGGTGGTGTACATGATCCAGGGCAATGTTATCCGTCATAAATTAGTAAAAATGAAAAAAGAACTTTTTCATTGTCTGGGTACGTTAGTAGGCGATGGTCCCCTAAAGCGGTTCCTGTGAACTTTGTTGTAGTATTTCTTGAATAGTTGTAAAACGTTTATTGTTTCCACGTTGAGTCATTGAAAACTGATGTAATGTTCGTACAGAGGGTTAACACCGTTTTAGGTGTTTGATATGGGGAGAGTTTTCCTAGAAATGGTTGTCCATTTGGTCATGGTGATTGATTTAAGGATTAGAGATTAAATATGTTGCTGTGTAAAACATAACTCTTGTAACTAATGTATGGAAAAAGGGGGGTGCATGTTATTAATTAATAGGGGGGCGAGATTAATGTTGGGATAAGAGGGAAGGGAGTATTCGGTTTCAAAACAGATGCCATCAAGGGATAGTGGCTCTAATAAGGGATTTAATAGGAAAAAGCACTGTGGGTTTAGTTGGGTTCAAAATTAGACAGTTAAGTGAGTCCGGAAACTGGTCTTTTTTGTGTAGGTGATTGGTTGTGGGGGACAAATTTGTTGTTTTTGAAAAAAAAACAAAAATCCCCCTGGTTTTTGAGGTTACTGGCAGCTAAGTTGTCTTAAATAATAAGTATCAAAGCAACCGAAGATTTTGATACTGTACATAATAGATTTAGGGTGACAATTGTTGATGGTTTGAAGGGTAGGGGACAGAAAACACCCTGATTGTAGTGGGATAAAGAAAAAAGACGATGAGGTTACTGTGGGATATAAAACCTTGTGGGTATGGTATGATAGTAGCTACTTGTTTTTTTAGCCAAACAGTTAGCTGTAAACTAGATGCTGAGATCGTTGTTACTGTGATATGTATGGTTATAGGAGATAGAGGTTAGTTGTATAGAAGAGGGGTGGTCTGGTGAAGGTCTTGGCTTTCGTAGGGGGAGTTGAGCATTTAAGGTGTTTATAGAAATCAAATATAGTTAGATGCGCTTGTTGAATAAGGAGGATTGTATCTGAGCGTTGATTTAGTTTAATGCTGTATTGACTAGGTTAGTTATTGTGTGGGGAGTGTTGTTTTGGGAGTGTGTTACTTGTTGTTATTTTTGCTTTGTTTCTTAAGATAAGATTGGCTAAAAAAGAGGGTGGTATTTGTAGTGGCAGTTTGACAGCGGAGACAGGTACAGTCGATTTTGTACGGTTTATTTGATTGAGAATACTCCTCGATGATTGCTTTGGTTGATCAGAGCTGGTAGCTGTATTTGCGTAAAAGAGAGGTATGATGTCTACTTGTAAAATCAGTGCTTCCATTGTGGGTGCAGTATGCAACCCCTTGGGGCAATATGTTTATTTTGGCTGTTCCGTTTTTTTTTAGGTTAGTTTATTCGAATAGAGAGGTCTAAGTTTTGTTTGAAATGGTTGGTGTTTAATAAAGCGGTTCCTGTGGTGCAAAAACCTAATATGTAAAACTAAATTACAAAAAATAAAACAAGAATCTGATAAAATTATGTTGGTCTTCTGAGATGTGTTTTGAAGGTGAAGAGGTACTAGCTGGTAAGTTGTAGTTGAAATGATTTTGATTTTATCTGGAGACTGTGAAGGTGTGAATAACGTGTTGATGTTGAGAAAGCGGTTCTTATGAGAGGCTAAGTAAAATCTTGATAAGAACCTTTATAATAATTGCTTGATGTTTGTTGTAGCTGTTACAGCAGAAAACCTGGTAAAAGTTTAAAAGGATATCCTGTTAGAAAAACCTCTAAACTAGTTGTAGGCTACTGAGGCGTATGGGTAAGAGAGAAATCTGTTATTCTGTGTGGGGGAGCTTGATGGTTGAGTCCAAAAGGTAAAACCCTGGAGGTTATCAGTCTGGAGTTTCCCCCGAAAATATTAATGCATGAAAACCCTTGGGGAAATAAAAGAATAATAAAAAGAAACAGAAAAAGAAAAAGAGCGAGAAAGAAGATAAGGTATGAAAAAAATAATACAAGAAAGGAATAGAATCCTGAGCATGAAAAAACCAAAAGAAAACATAGGAGAAAAATGAAAGTATACAAAGCGGTATGTGAAACGGGAAAATAAAAGGAATTGGTAATAGGGAGGAGAAAAGAATAGTACAGAAATACTCCTTGCGCACGTGTGTTGTGGAAGCAAAGCTAAAAATATTGATTTAAAACCCAACATGTTCACGAGGTAGTGACGATTTTCCCTTTCTTTTAAAATAACGAAAATATAAGTATTTATTAAAGTGTCTGTTAGTTTCAACCACGGTTATAGCAAGGTGACTTAATGTAATATGTTGTTTGTATTTATACTATATTATCTCTATCTTTTTCCTTGTGTAGTTCAGTACTGTTAAAAATATGCTATGTTCTAAATATTGTCTTTAATGTGATAAAAGTGTTTATTAATTTTTGCGTTATCAGTTTCTGTCTTTTTATTATGTTAACACACAAAAAATAAACCTCGCAAAAATAAAATGAATAAAACATTTATCTAACGATAGGTGAGAAACACTGATAAGATTTAAACTAAGGATAATTATTTAGACTATAGTACATAATAAATCGGTTTAGTCTTAACTTATCGAAAATCAACCCTTCTTTAAAAATGACGAGTAAGAATTTAACATAACACACAGAGATAAAAATAACATGTTAGTATCGGAGGCCACACGAAAATCAACGTGTAAGAAGTTAACATAACACACAGAGATAAAAAATAACAATTGACGATCTGCGTTAACAACTTAACAAACAAATATTTTTCAAAATACCAGCTAGACTAATTTGAAACAGCCTTTAGCAACTCTGGCTAGTGCACAGACATCTCTTTTAAATAGAAAACAGGTATTTAATACGACACACGAATAATAAAAAACATCTAAAACTTTTTATAATTTTATTAAACAGAAATAATTATTTTAACAGCCTAACACAGAGTACCGAAAAAACAGATATTTTTAAAGTTATTTAGGGTACCCTAACGAAAACGGCAATATAAAAATATATAACATGTATGTGTAACATATATATATATTAACTTCCTGTTATAGGAAAAAAACAGACGAATACACACATACATATTTAGAACTTTGCGTAGCCCTCACAGTTTCTGAAAATATTCCGAACAACAAACGGGCAGATATTTAGAGAAATAACAAAGATATTTAACCAAAAAAATACATACGACGTAACACTTATTGATATGAGAAGGGTGATTTCTTTTCAGAAGTTTTGGTCTTTCAGAGATCTTTCTTCGTTGAAGGTTTGTCGTTTGAATGAGATGTCTAAAACGTATGTCTGATTATATCGAGGTTTGGAAAAAGTCCCCGCGCGTATGAATACACAAGCTGTTTCAGAAAATAACAGGGTTCAATGACCCTAATGTTTACACACCTGTTTACGCCCGTGTACAGTTGGTTATAAATTGGCACGTACCGATAACGGAATCGATAGCTGTTGATTAAGAAATAGCTCAACAATGTTTAATTACTGTCCAGGTGTTCTGAAAAAAAGATTTTTTGGCATTGTAATAAAATACTTAGACAAACAATACTGTTGGTCTAAATGTCCTGTTTGGACACGTACGAGTATTGATCCACATCGAAAAGTCGTTAGCAATTATTTACTTACAGACAGATGTACAATGTTCCACCATAAAATTAGCGAACTTTATTAGTTTAGCGCCCGTGTCTTGTTGATGGAAGGGTACAGCTGTCGACAGACTGTTACGAATAACGGTTTACAAAAAATATCTAACAAGTATTTTGAAATCAAGTGAGAAAGAGAGAGAGAATTGTGTAAAGTGATCAGTGGTCTAGTTCATTCATTCTATTTCACTGGATTTTGTGTTAATTTAAATCTATTAAATTAAACCGTCTCAATAGTTCCAGTTGTAAATGTAATGATATACCTGCTATATTATTTCCAAAAGATAATAGATGTTAAATGCTTAAATTAACTTTTAAAGTCGCGAAGGAATTTATATATACACTATTATATATATATATATATATATATATATATATATATATATATATATATATATATATATATATATATAACACCCGTGTGTTACCGGGGCCCGAAAGGGGAGCAAAGAATAGTAACACTGTCCCCTGCCAAGCATGTCGTAGAAGGCGACTAAGGAGGGTTGGGCATGGGGCCGGTTACCCCATCCTGTAAAAAAAAAATTTAAACCACAAAAAACTTCAACAGATATGGACAAGTCAAATAAAGAAAATAAAACACAGCCATCCAAGACAGGGGAAGGTCCTCTCGCGGGGAGGCGTATGATGCAACACAGAGAAAGCTGAAAGGAGTCTGTGTTGCTGACTAACCTTCTTTCTTCTAGGAGAACTTCCAGATTTGGCACCTGGAATGTTCGGACATTGAACGAACAAGGGAAAGTGGCACAAGTAGCAGCAGAAATGAGGGAATACAAAATTGAGGTTCTGGGAATGTGTGAAACAAAGTGGAAGGGGGTAGACAGGAAGAAACTCATCACAGGTGAATTGGTGCTGTCCTCAGGACACGAAGACGAAAGTTCACACCACAGTGAAGGGGTAGCTCTTATGTTATCTAAAGAAGCACAGAAAGCACTCATTGAATGGGAAGCTGTGGGACCCAGAATAATAACAGCTATTTTCAAAACAGCTAAAAAGAAAATTCATGTCAATGTCATCCAATGTTATGCACCAACTAATGACAAAGAAGAGTCTGTGAAAGAAGCATTTTATACTAAACTACAGGAAATTATGGATAAAGTAAAAAGAAGAGACATCACAATTTTGATGGGTGACATGAATGCAAAGATAGGTACAGTCAATACCGGATTTGAAGAAGTCACGGGAAAACATGGGCTAGGAGTAATGAATGAAAATGGAGAACTATTCGCAAACTTCTGTGCTTCAAATCAACTGGCTATAGGAGGAAGCATGTTTCCACATAAGAGAATACACAAGGCAACATGGATATCACCAGACCATAGAACAGAAAATCAGATCGATCATATATGCATAAAGAAGAAGTTTAGATCATCATTGCAGGATGTAAAGGTATATAGAGGAGCAGATGTGGCATCAGATCACCATCTTCTGATAGCCAAAGTAAAAAATGAAACTCAAGAGATATGCAACAATGCAAAATTATAGACAACAGTTTAATGTAGGACAGCTAAGAAATCAAGAAACAAGAGACAAATTTGCGGTCACAGTATCCAACAAATTCCAAGTGCTCCAACAGTTGGAAGATGTAGAGAATACAGAAGACTATTGGCAGCAGGTCAAAACGGTATGGAAGGAGACATGTGAAGAAATACTGGGGAAAAGGGAAAGACAACAAAAAGCATGGATAACAACAGAAACCATCAATAAGATAAAAGATAGAAAAAAACAAGAAAGCAGAGTTAAACACAAGCAAAACCAGAAGTTCCAAAGCCAAGGCTCAAGAAGTGTACACAGAAGCAAACAAAGAAGTAAAAAAGAAGTATCAAAAGAGACAAGAGGAAGTATATTGAGGAGTTGGCAAGAGAGGCAGAAGATGCTGCAGCCAAAGGAAATATGAGAGAACTGTATAGCAGCACAAAGAAGCTAACAGGGAAATACAAGCAAACAAGTTGCCTCATAAAAGATAAGAATGGGAAACTGCTCAGCAATATACAAGAGCAAATGAAGAGGTGGACAGAATATTTTAAGGGACCTTCTCAATAGACCAGCTCCACAAAACCCGCCGGACATCCAGCCAGCAGAAGAAGAGCTACAAATTAACGGTGAAAGACCAACGAAGGAAGAAATAAAGAAAGCCATAAAGCTTCTAAGAGATGGAAAAGCGTCTGGACCTGATGGCATTCCAGCAGAGGCCATCAAAGCAGATATCGACACGGCTACAGAGATGTTATATAAATTACTTGGTAAAGTCTGGGAAAAAGAAGAGATACCAGCAGAATGGAAGGAAGGATATCTGGTTAAGTTGCCTAAGAAGGGAAATCTACAAGAGTGCACAAATTATAGAGGAATAATGTTACTATCAGTGCCAGGAAAGGTATTGAACAGGATTATCCTTGAGAGATTAAAGGAGTCCATAGACAAGAAATTGAGAGATGAACAAGCAGGTTTTCGACAAAACAGATCATGTACAGACCAGATAGCCACTTTGAGAATAATAGTTGAACAAAGTCTGGAATGGAATTCACCACTATACATCGGATTTGTGGACTACGAAAAAGCATTTGACAGTGTGGACAGAGAATCACTTTGGAAATTGATGAGGCATTATGGAGTTCCCCTGAAGATCATTAATTTAATAAAGAAAACCTATGAAGACATGACGTGCAGAGTTCTTCATGAAGGACAGCTTACAGAACCATTTGGGATAAGAACAGGAGTGCGACAGGGATGCCTCTTGTCTCCATTTCTTTTTTTGCTGGCAATAGATTGGGTTATGAGGTCATCGACAACACACAACAGAAATGGAATCCAGTGGACTCTGACTAAGCAGTTGGATGATCTGGATTTTGCTGATGACTTGGCTCTCCTGTCCCATAACCGTAATCAGATGCAGGACAAATTGAAAACACTCGATGAGAGGTCACAGCAATTGGGTCTGAAAATACACAGGGAAAAGACAAAAATAATGCGAATAAATGCAGGTAATGAAAACAGGGTTGAACTTGAAGAAACGCCAATACAAGATGTAGAATCATACACATATCTTGGCAGTAATATAGATAAAGTTGGAGGGACAGACAGCGATATCAAAATAAGAATACAAAAAGCAAGTGGAGCTTTCATTGCATTGGGAAATATATGGAGATCAAGAGAAATAGGATCCAACACGAAAATAAGAATCTTCAACTCAAATGTGAAGTCAGTCCTATTGTTTGGCTCGGAGACATGGAGAACAACAAAGACAACAACCAAAAAGCTACAGACTTTCATAAATTGGTGCTTGCGTAGAATAGAGGGATTAAAATGGTATGACAAGGTTACCAATGTGGAACTGATGACAAGAACTGGACAAGTGCCAGTGGAACAAGAGATGAGAAGAAGACAATGGCGATGGATAGGACACACACTGAGGAAACCTGTTGATAGCATTACAAGGCAGTCCTTGTTCTGGAACCCCCAGGGCAAGAGAGGCAGAGGAAGACCAAGAAGTACATGGAGAAGAGAGTTGGAAACAGAGGTGAAAATGATGAGGAGAACATGGAAAGAACTTGAGATGATGGCACGTGACAGGAGGACTTGGCATGTGTTTGTTGAAGGCCTATGCTCCTTTGGGAGTGGAGGGTTATGAATGAATGAATGAATATATATATATATATATATATATATATATATATATATATATATATATATATATATATATATATATATATATATATATATATATATATATATATATATATATATATATATATATATATATATATATATTAGTTAAATAGGGATTCCCACAATGTTAGTACGAATCTTACGTTCTTGAAAAGGGATTCTCACGTTTTTTTACACTTCCCACATTGTAGAACAGTGATTCTCAATACATGCTGGAAACAAAGATTCTCACATTTTTTTGCACCAAAGGTTCTCACGTTTTTTTTTTACACCAAAGGTTTTGACGTTCTTGAAAAGGGGTTCTCACATTTTTTTACACCAAAGGGTCCCACATTGTAGAACAGTGATTCTCACGTTTTTTTTTATTCTCAATACAGGCTGGAAACAGGGATTCTCACATTTTGCTACACCAAAGGTTCTCACGTTTTTTTACTACAAAGGTTCTCACAATGTTTGCACGTTGTGTCTTTGATATTAAATAACTGGTTGTAAGTGTAATCTATCATTCTTAACAATGGACACACGTTGGGTCCATCCTTTTACGTGTTTAATCTCATGGCCAACTGGCTCTGGAAAGACTGTTTTTGTCCAGCGTTTTTTGACACATATCAAAGATATGGTAACAGCCGTACCAGATGAAATTCTATGGTGTTACAGCGAGTGGCAACCTCTATACAATTCCATGACTGGAGTTCAGTTTATTGAAGGACTGCCCGATATTGAGCAGTGGACAGGTGATAAGAAACGGTTGGTAATTCTCGATGACCTCATGAACGAAACAGACGAACGAGTAACTAAATTATTCACACAAAAAAGTCATCATAAAAATGTAAGCGTATTTTATCTTGTGCAAAATTTATTTGGCAAGAACAAAGAACACAGAACCATTAGTTTGAATTCTCATTACATAGTACTTTTCAAAAATCCACGCGATGAGTCGCAGATTGTTAATCTAGCCAAACAGATGTACCTAGGTCAAACTGCCTATGTCCAAGAGAGTTTTAAAGACGCGACGTCGGTCCCACACGGCTATTTGTTAATCGACCTTCGCCAAGACACAGCAGACAATTTGAGACTTCGTTCGCACATATTCCTAGACGAGCAACAAATTGTTTACTTACCCAAGTAATGAGATGGGAGAAAAAGTAAAAAGACATGCTGACATGTTAAAATTTCTAGGTACAGCCAAACCACCAGTCATCAAGGCTGTTATGAAAACAGCATCACCCGGGCTGGTAGGAACACTCTGTGACTGTTGTCACAACGTTTTAAAAGGTAACGTTACACTGACACCCCCTCAGAAGAGACGTATGCGTCGTTACAAAAACACCATACGAGCGCTTATCAAGAAAAAATTGTCGCTCAAAAGACGAAAACAATTTTTACAAACTAGAGGATTTTTAACTGCTCTCCTTACACCAATACTAACTGTACTAAGAGGGCTCTTTTAGATGGCAAAGAAAATGATTTTGATGGATCCTCGTTTGTTAGAGGCTCAAAAACCTTATAGACCACCCGATGCTCTAAGAGATAACTTGGCAGAATTGGATACTCAAATGCAACTAGTCTTGGCAAGAGAAGATTTGCCACTGACTGGCAAGGCTAGACTTTATCAACAAACATTACAGCGTTATTTGATTCGACTAGAACAGTACAGTCACGTACATCTGGGTCTCGTGGATATTAAACAACCACCACCATTACAAACCAGCGAACAACCCACTGTACTTAAAGATGAGATCGTCGACAAAACACCTCAGTCCCCACCCGTCACACCCACTAATCGAAAAAGGTGGTGAGCAGTAAATTGCGAGAATCATCATCGTATTCGCTCAGAAGAATAAAAAAAAACACCAAAGTGGGAAGCATGGCCAAAGAAGTGAATTATATTTTAAAACAACATTACTACGAACCAAAACGCCCTGGATCTTATGGCGGAGTCACCCACTTACAACGTAGCACCAAACTTAGTCGTAAAAAAATTGAATAGTGGTTAGGTCATCAGGACACCTACACCCTACACAAACCGGTGTGCAGAAAATTTAAACGACGTACCACCATTGCGGGTGGTATCGATCAACAGTTCCAGGCTGATTTAATTGACTTGCGAGGTTTAAAGAAATTCAACGATGGGTATTCCTATCTAGTAACGTGCATTGACGTATTTAGTAAATTCGCTTGGGCTGTTCCTCTGAAAAACAAGACTGGGACAGCGTTAGTAGCAGCGGTAAAAACAATTTTTAACAGTCGCAAACCGATAAATTTTCAAACAGACAAAGGCAGTGAGTTCGTCAACAAAAAATTCTTAAAGTTTCTTAAAGATGCGGGGGTCCATTTCTTCACTACGGAGAATGAAGACATCAAAGCAGCTATCGTCGAGAGGTTTAATCGAACCCTCAAAGAAAAAACGTGGCGTTACTTTACCAAAACCAACAGTCTTAGCTACGTCGACGTTATACAGCAACTGGTCCACAACTACAATTATTCGTATCATCGGAGTATTAAGATGGCACCGGTGGAAGTTACTCCGAGCAATCAAGAAGAGGTGTGGCATACGTTGTACTCGACCCCTGACGTCATCGGTAGAAAAGTCTATTTTAAACCCGGTGATCGCGTGCGGATCGCCCAAGCCAGACAAACTTTTAAAAAGGGTTATACGCCGGCTTGGACAGAAGAGTTGTTTACGATCAGTCGACTAAATCAAACAAGACCGGTCACGTACGTCCTTAAAGATGATTCGGGTGAGGAATTGAAAGGTTCTTTTTACGAAGAAGAGCTGCAGCGAGTCGGCGACAAGATAGTTTACCAAATCGAGTCCGTTTTACAAGAACGCCGAGGTGTCAGGGGTGTAAAAGAATATTTAGTCAAATGGTTCAGGTATAACTCGTCATTCAACAGCTGGATTTCCGCCAAACAACCAGCGAGATATCGAGATTGATGGATATTGAAGAAGAAGTGAGCACCCCAGTTTTGCGGCCACCCCCTCCCGAGACCTCGAGAACCTCGTTCTGGCCTTTTTTGGGGATACTAGTCCCGCGACTAGAGATCGTTTTCATTTGTCAGATGATCGTTATATATGTCGTCATCGGTGTCTCGTTATTCAATCTGAGTCGGAGCAACGCAGAAGGACCAGACGGCAAATTTTGGATCGCTTTAAAGAGCAGTTGTCTGGGTTACATGTTACCTAACCCTAAGATAGGATGGGTTTTTACGTGACTTTACCCAGCAATGCCTCGATGAAAATATACCCAAACAATAACGCTGGTCACTTTTTCGTCAAATTGCCACAGACTATAGACTTGACTTCACGTTACGAGGTGTGTTTGGTTGAGATTCAATTTCCCAAAAGTTATTTTAACGTGTTAGAGGATGATGTATGGATACATTACTTTCCCAACAAAGAAGATGAGTCTATGGTACTCACGTTACCCGTTGGTCTATACACCTCACCCGACACGCTGATCGACGAGTTGAATCGTTTGCTTTTAGCCACGGATGTGGATGAAAAAGCCCGAGTTAGATTCCATTTTAACAATAATCAGGCCACCTTGAATCTGTATGATCCGGAGGTTGAAGTTAGAATTAGCGAGACGTTGAAACACATGTTAGGGTTTCCTGCCTCGCTCGCCACAGACATCGACCCAATACTACGAGGCGAGACTGAAGTACAAATGGATAGCGACATGAAAAATGTGTACGTGTACTGCGATCTCGTAGCGGCGAGACCGGTTGGAGATGCCTCTGTCCCTTTTTTACGGATTGTTCCTTCTTTGGATAGGACTAATGCTTCTGTTTTCAGGATTTACGACAAACCACACTACGTACCCCTGAGCCGTTTTTCGTTTGACGCGGTGGAAATCCTTTTAACTAACGACCAGGGTAAGACTATCCCATTCACTAGCGGAGCTTCGGTGTTGACACTACACTTCCGAACTCACAAACGGTTTGATTTTGACTAGAAAAAAATGGTCAGACACGTACCCATCCGACGAAACTCCAAAATGTATGAGGAGTTTTACTGCAACCAAGCTGGCCACGGGATGCCAGTGTTTATCGGAGGCAGAAGTCAAAGAGGACATGGTTTGGGTAGTTTTTTCGGCGGGCTCGGTCGCATGGTTCTCCCGTGGTTAAAAACTGGAGGCAAAGCTTTACTCAGAGAAGGGCTTGGGACCGGTCTACAGCTCGCGAGCGATGCGTTAGCCGGCAGAAATGTTGGTGAGGCATTTCGTGAACGAGCCAAGGAGTCGGGTCAACGTTTATTACAGGGAGCGGTTGAACACCTCACCACTAATCAATCGGGTAGCGGGCTTAGAAGAAAAAGAAAAACGAGAGCTGCCCCACCTGGCGAGCCGAAACGCATAAAACGCAGTAACAGAGCTCGACCTTCTCATTCTCACCAGAAGAAGCGAAGGTACTCTGATATATTTGAATGATGGCGCTTATTCACACCAACTCGTGCGAGTGTCTTCACAGTGGTCTAGATTTCTTTAGCGCACCAACAACGCAGACAGCCGTAGAAGAGGGACAATTTGTGGAGATACATCCGTTGGCCGCCTTAGCCCCCGGAGCCCCGGTGGAATTTGTAATTTCGGGAAACGGTGAAGAATATCTAGATTTGTTCAATACTTTTCTGCACGTGCGCGCCAAAGTTACGTTAGCTAATGGCGGCGTATTACCCGCTGATGCGGAGGATGTCCCGATCAACTATTACCTGCACAGTTTATTCTCCTAAGTCGACGTGTCACTGAACGACACGCTGATTACACCCAGCGAGAACACATACCCTTATAGAGCTTACCTGGAAGCCACGTTTAATTACGGGGAGGAACCCAAACGAGGCCATCTGACATCGGCTCTGTTTTACAAAGACACGCCAAATTTTATTACGGAAACAATTGGTGACAATAACAACGGGTTAAGACTGCGTCGACATATAGCGGCTGGTTCTCAGGAGATTGATATGATGGGTCGTTTACATTCAGATATCTTTGCTCAAGATCGTTACCTGTTAAATGGTGTGACAGTTAAAGTAAAACTCACCCCGTCTAAAGATGCCTTCAACGTGCTGGGACACGACCCCATTGCTGGTTATAAATCTATTATAACTTATGCGGCCTTGGTTGTCCGGAAAGCCAAATTAAATCCCGCCGTCTCTCTAGCCCACGAGAAAGCCTTGGTGCGAGGTAATGCCAAGTACCCCTTGAAACGAGTTGTGCTAAAAACTTTATCTATCCCTAGAGGTATGCTATCGCACATGCAGGATAATCTGTTTCTCAGTCAAACACCTACCCGGATCGTGATTGGTCTAGTCACTTCGACCGCTTTTAACGGTTCGTACACGTCTAACCCGTTCAATTTCGCTACTTTTGGTCTGATATATTTGAATGTCAGCGCGGACGGCAGAACAGTCAGCGGCAAGCCTTTGTCCATGGATTATGAACACAACCAGTACGTGAGAGCCTTCTTCGCGACGAATCTAGCTATGGGACTGGTTGGTAAAGACGCCGGCAACGACCTCGAGTATAGACATTTTAAGCATGGGTACGCCTTATACGCCTTTGACCTCACCCCCAGTCTACTAGACGGTGACCAGTTTGAGATGGCCAAGTCGGGCCCAGTCTCAGTAGAACTTAAATTCGCCGAGGTCACACCCAAACCATTACAGGTTCTCGTCTACGCCAAGCAAGACTCGATCTTGGAGATCTTGAAATCACGCCAAGTTTTGACAGACTACACCACTTAGACGATGAACACAGACGAGATACGCACCATCCTCCTGTCAGATATATTTGTTAAACGAACTGGGCTCGTTAAAGTGTTAGCTCGTGACCAATTACCTCTACGCATCGATCCGACCAAGACGGCTGCTTTCGTCATCAACGCTGATCCTAGCTATCGCCCGGGTGACCACTGGGTCGCCCTATATTATAACGGACTTGGTACTTTTGAATACTTTGATTCTTTTTACCTACCACCCACACACTTGGACTTGCTTAATTTTGTAGCCAGAAACTCTACTCGACCTGTTAACTACAACGCCAGACATTTACAAGATGTAGTCACCAACGTTTGCGGGCTCTACGCCATTTATTCCATCTTGATCAAAACACGAGGTGGTACTATGCAACGCGTCCTACTACCGTTTTCAGCTAGACAACACGCCAACGATCGATTAATTTTTCGATTATTCAGAGGAACCACCAGATGGCTTTCATAGACAATAGACAGGTGTGTGCATTTTTCGCTATTGGGTTTCTCCCCAACACGTCAATGTGTCATTGTTCCCACGCAATACATCGACGAATCACGACCTGGCCAACACACGCTCGATGTTCGACGAATCAAATCATAGCTAGGGCACGCCTTAAAAAACCAGATTGAACTGGTATTCCTGCATATAAACACTTGGAGACACTCATACTTTATTCAAGCGTTGATAACGACAGATACACCTAGTTGAAGATGACTGCTCCCACCAACTGGGTCTACATCAAAAGAAGTGATGAAATGCTTAAACCTTTGGCTAGTGGTCTGAAGGCTGCGTCTGTAAGTGTTTACCGAGGTCAACCTTTACTTCACGTGCGAAAATATTTTGGTGAATCCTACCTCAAATTTCCTACCAAACACGGCATTACGTTAACTCGATCCGAGTTTGACCATTTGTTGACATTACAGAGCAAAATCCTCGCCGAATTTGACTGATTACAGCCACCACGCATGGATACCTATCCTACTACTGGTTCCAGTACCACGTTTGACCAGTACATCAACTCCAGCTGTTACCAACCAACAGAACCGAGTTTGTTTCCTACCACAGACCTGGCCGATGTCACCAATCTACCATCGCAGAAGAAACCGACCACCTTCACTAACCTATTTGACGAATACATGAACTCTAATTGCCCAGTATCACCAGACCCGAGTTGGTTTCCTACGACCTGACCGATGTCCCTAATCTACCACAGAAGAAGAAGAAACCTACCAAGCGATTGAGAGTTGTCCTTTAGTATTTGAAAAAATAAAAAATATTAACTAAAACGCCTTTTTGTTACCTATATCGTCTAATTGTTTGTCTAAATATATCGTATAACTGTTTGTATAACTGTTCGTATGTCTCAACATATGTCTAACTGTTGTAAAATATATATCTAAATATATCGTCTTCCTATTATCTAACTATTATCGTCTTCCTACAGTCTCAAAGTCTTCCTGTTATCTCAACTCTGAAAGTCTACATATATCGTCTTCTTGTTATCTAAATATCTTCTTGTTATCTAAAAATCGTCTAAATATAGCCTCTTTCTATTGTCTCAAAGTCTCATTTAAATATATCTCTATATAAAAAGTCCTCCTCCTCTTCAGTCTAAATATATCCTTGTTATCTCAAATCCGCCATCTTGCGCCATATACCCCTCTTCTTGTTATCTCAAGTCCGCCATCTTGCACCTCCTGAATGCGCTTATATAAAAGTCATGCGCTCCACCTGGCGTTTTTGCTATATAAAAGTCATGCGCTCCACCTGCGCTCCACCTTGGCTCCACCTGAATGCGACCTGTTTCCGCCATTGTATACTACTCAGACACACAAAAATAGAGACAGACGCAAAAGACATATGGAAGGAGCAAACTCGTATCGACTCGTACGTCTAAGGTGAGAACACTATAAATGGTACGTGGTTCATCTTTGGACACCTTAAAGTAATAACAGACTCGAGTAATATTCCAATCTCTGTCTAATGTATTCAGAAAACTATGAACACGAAGTTACAATAATATACAGTCAGTGAAGTGCAAACTTGAAATATATGTACAAAAAGGTGAAGAAAACTTGATACGAGTTGTAACAGCTGGGGCATAAGGCTGTAAGGCAGAGAAGAAGATAAGTGAATGTGGAATTCTAAACTTCATGTTTTATATTTTTGATGAGGTCATCTTTCAAATACCGTCTCTCACATGATATATCCCAAGTGTTTTATGATCTCCAGCCTTTACCTTCTGTGATCAATCAGCTCTGGTGATCTGAAAACTGTTACACGTTCATGGCGCCTGATACAGGGTGTCCTCATTCCCCAAATCTTCTCCTATTCATCAAATGCTACAGACCACAACTGCAAATAAATGTAAATTAAATGTAGAATAAACGTAGAAGTAGAGCAGAAAATAAAAATATTAAAATTCGTGTACAATGTCAGTTTATCCTTAAAATAAAAAGGAAACCAGTTTTGTTTATCACAAAAATAATCAACGGTTATTGTCAAACTCGCCACATTTAGCAACATATGTAAATAATGTTTGAGCTTTGTCAATGTTTTGTTTTATTATAATAATATAATGATAATGATAGCCCATTCAGTCATAACTGACCATGGGAATGCGCCCCTTAGGTGACAGCCCTCGATGCTTTTTGCCTTAGTGTCACGAAATTGGACCGTTCAATTTTTCTTCCATTTTCCTCTCTCTTCCTACCCCCCCCCCCCCCCCCCTTTCTATTATTTCTCATTTTTGCCGCACAGACCTCCGTAATAGAGTCTTTGTTTCCATTTGTCACACTTCACTTCCTATGTCCAGGCAAAAGTATCGCCCATCCCTGAGAGATTAATTGAATCACTAAACGTGTTAATACCACAAAGAAGTAAAAAGAAGTATTAAAAGAGACAAGAGGAAGTATATTGAGGAGTTGGCAAGAGAGGCAGAAGATGCTGCAGCCAAATGAAATATGAGAGAACTGTATAGCAGCACAAAGAAGCTAACAGGGAAATACAAGCAAACAAGTTGCCACATAAAAGACATGAATGGGAAACTGCTCAGCAATATACAAGAGCAAATGAAGAGGTGGACAGAATATTTTGGTGACCTTCTCAATAGACCAGCTCCTCAAAACCCCCCGGACATCCAGCCAGCAGAAGAAGAGTTACAAATTAACGGTGAAAGACCAAAGAAGGAAGAAATAAAGAAAGCCATAAAGCTTCTAAGAGATGGAAAAGCGGCTGAACCTGATGGCATTCCAGCAGAGGCCATAAAAGCAGATATCGACACGGCTACAGAGATGTTATATAAATTAATTGGAAAAGTCTGGGAAAAGGAAGAGATACCAGCAGAATGGAAGGAAGGATATCTGATTAAGTTGCCTAAGAAGGGAAATTTACAAGAGTGCACAAATTATAGAGGAATAATGTTACTATAAGTGCCAGGAAAAGTATTAAACAGGATTATCCTTGAGAGATTAAAAGAGTCCATAGACAAGAAACTGAGAGATGAACAAGCAGGTTTTCGACAAAACAGATCATGTACAGACCAGATAGCCACTTTGAGAATAATAGTTGAACAAAGTCTGGAATGGAATTCACCACTATACATCGGATTTGTTTACGAAAAGGCATTTGACAGTGTAGACAGAGAATCACTTTGGAAATTGATGAGGCATTATGGAGTTCCCCTGAAGATCATTAATTTAATAAAGAAAACATATGAAGACATGACATGCAGAGTTCTTCACGAAGGACAGCTTACAGAACCGTTTGGATAAAAACAGGAGTGCAACAGGGATGCCTCTTGTCTCCATTTCTTTTCTAACTAGCAATAGACTGGGTTATGAGATCACCGACAACACACAACAGAAATGGAATCTAGTGGACTCTAACTAAGCAGTTAGATGATCTAGATTTTGCTGATGACTTGGCTCTTCTGTCTCATAACCGTAATCAGATGCAAAACAAATTGAAAACACTCGATGAGAGGTCACAGCAATTGGGTCTGAAAATACACAGGGAAAAGACAAAAATAATGAGAATAAATGCAGGTAATAATAACATGGTTGAACTTGAAGAAACACCAATACCAAATGTAGAATCGTATACATATCTTGGCAGTAATATAGAAAAAGTTGGAGGGACAGACAGCGATATCAAAATAAGAATACAAAAGGCAAGAGGAGATTTCATTGCATTGGGAGATTTATGGAGATCAAGAAAAATCAGATCCAACACGAAAATAAGAATCTTCAACTCAAATGTGAAGTCAGTCCTATTTTATGGCTCTGAGACATGGAGAACAACAAAGACAACAACAAAAAAGCTACAGACTTTCATAAATGGGTGCTTGTGTAGAATAGAGGGATTAAAATGGTATGACAATTTTACCAACGTGGAACTGATGACAAGAACTAGACAAGTGCCAGTGGAACAAGAGATGAGATGAAGACGATGGCGATGGATAGGACTCACACTGAGGAAACCTGTTGATAGCATTACAAGGTAGTCCTTGTTCTGGAACCCCCAGGGCAAGAGAGGCAGAGGTAGACCAAGAAGCACATGGTGAAGAAATCTGGAAACAGAGGTGAAAATGATGAGGAGAACGTGGAAAGAACTTGAGATGATGGCACGTGACAGGAGGACTTGGCATGTGTTTGTTGTAGGGCTGTGCTCCTTTGGGAGTGGAGGGTTATGATATAATAAACGTGTTACTATCATATTGGCTCCAGGTAGATGAGAGCATGAAGTGTTTGCTTAAGATTGCATAATCACTTCCGATTCGACTGTTTGGAACAGGTGATTATAGATAAACGAAAACTTGGAAGACATTTGGAAGAGTGAGCAGGAGGTGTGATATAAATCAACGTTGACAACATTTTACGGATATGCAGGCCGCTCTTCTCCTTTTTCATCGGGGCTTGGGACCGTTCTAGGCGGAGTTTGTCCTCGAGAGATTAAGAATAAAAAACACACCATAGCCAGTTCCGATTTATCTGATAGGTTACTTTCTAGTATCCTTATAACATACATGAAACTTTTGGATAGTGACTGTGTTAATGACATCATCTTTTACATAAATAAATAAAAAACAGTTGGTGGTTTACAGTCAAGTGGAAATGAATACATATGACACTCCATGCGTGACAGTGATAACTCATATTTAATAATCTAGCCTGTGTGGCGTGTGTAGTAAACAACATAACTGTATCGGTGGAGGTCAGACAATATAGATATGAGTATCAGTAATTATGTGTATCAATGGTGTGCTAGTCTTACAGGATCTGATATTTATGACATTCGCGTGACAAGAGTTTGGGTGAACTTAACTTTATTATAATTAGCCCTTTGTGGGCGTGGCCTAAATCTACTGTGTTTCAGAACCTCGACCTAGTTTGTAATCTGCCTGTGTGGCGCATGTGGGAAACCACGCAAGACTTATCCGTGGTATTATTCACTTGATAATGGTGTCAGTTGACGACCTATATCATAGCTATAGAACACAACAACTTCTACAGTCTACGACGTTTGCTATCAGACGTGCAGCGATTCCAGTTCTGCTTCTATTGATTGAAATTTTCAAGTAGCGAGCCAGCAGTTTATGAGGTGGTCCAACGGCTGAAGGATAGCGTGTACAAGATCGATTATATGTGCATTAGTACCAGTCATTCTGCACGTATACCTCAAGTCAAGAGTTTCAAATTGGCTGTGTTCCTGTTGCTGTCATCATGTGCTCCTGTGCAGTGTGCAAGCACTGAAGCAAGGACCTGAAGGGAAGAAAGTCTAGTTCCAGACCTTTCTGCGGTGGAGTGTTTTTATCGGCAGAATTATGTGATATCCTATATCTTGGCGGAAGGGAATGGGATTATTGACAGATAAGTGATTTTGTTGTTGTGTAAATTGTGTCACTTCATATATGTCATTGGACCTTCCAATTTTATGCATGGCTTGTTCTGTTGTTATTGTTGTTTTTGTCTATATTGAGATATGATTAAGATTTTTTTTGCATGGGTGTTTATGGCTATATGACATCTGTTGACGTCCCTGATATGGATATGACCATATAAAGGTTCTTGAATAGAAATTGATAAGACAGTAATTAGGAATAGTTGCAATTTGTTGTATAGTTATTTAACTGTGAAGCGTAGAGAGTTGATTAATACATAAACAGGGAACTCTATAAGTAAATCACTATGGATGATGATGATAGGGATCCTGATGATATGATGCCTATATTAGGATATTTATTTAAGAAAGGTAGAGATGATGATGGATTGCAAGGCCCAGCCATTGAAGCAGAGGTAATAGGCGAATTTTTGATTAATGCGTCAAGAGCACTAAAGTATTTAGCTGAGGAGAATTTTCATTCTATTCCCCATATAAGGATAGCCAAGGATTTAGCAGATTTATTACGTTACCTTCGTTCATTTGCATACAACTATACTGATGTTATACATGATCATATGGTGAAGAATATGCATACGATAATTTTCTATGGCATTTCTGATGAGCAGGAAAAGAGGTTAGAAGATGAGGAATTAAGAAGAAAAAAAAACAAAGGGAAAACTTCTTAGAGAGTACTGCTGAAGTGAGTAAGCTACATGAAACAGTCTCTAGACTTACGAGTGATTTGCATAAGTCAAACTCGGAACTTGCTAGTGTGCAAGCAAGTTTGGATTTAGCACTATTGAAGGTCAAAGAGTTGGAGGCCCAGATGATAGTTAAGCATGTTGAGGTGGAAAACCTTACATAGGAGACCCAACGAAAGAAAGATATGTATGAAAAATTAAAAGCTGAAACCAGTGAACGAGAGAAATTATACATAGAAATGCTTCATGATGTGTGTTTTTATAAGCTTGAAGAGAAAAGTACTGTATGTCCGGAGAAGATTGATGGGCTTGTAAATAGCAATGATAGTGACACTGATGAACTTCAGATGGACTTAACACAGTTGAGGGCTAACAAAGAAAAGGATGATAAAGAGATATTGATAGTAGAGTTAACGGTTGAGAAAGAAAAGGTGGCTAAGATTGAGAATTTAAATAAGAAACTTATTGAGGAGATCTCACAGAAAGATGTTGAGATTGCTCAAGTAAGAAAAAGAGTAGATGGTCTACTCGATATAGTATTAAACAACAACATGTGGTCTACTGTCAAGGTTGACAGCGGTAGACAGAAAGCTGCTTATCATCAGAACACTACAGCGAAAAGTCAGCCCCATACACATTTTGCTCATAGAGAGGTCATACACAGTAAATATAGATCTTTTCGTGGGAAATATAACTTTCCAGGTTCTAATGTTACTAGTGATTCTATTAATAATTCTTGGCTTCAGGCCAATAAAGACTCTAGTGTAACAGCCAGTTCTGTTAATCACGAAAAGAAATGTGAGAAGTTGCAGGTCAAGGCTCCTAAGATCAACCAGGTGTTTACTATAACAAATTCTGATAAATTTGTAACATTGAATAAACATAGTACTACTTTTTCCAGGAATGAAACCCACTATGGGCGGGATAATAAACATTCTAGTAGTCCGGTTACTTGTCAAACTCAGCACGGTCAGTTTGACAGAATTGGTAAACATATTCCCATAGTTGGAAAGAAGAACAGTTATAATAAGAGAGACAATCCCAAGAGTAAACAGTACCAAGAGAGATCAGTGAATGATAATTTTCCTTCTCCTAGAAACTGGAAACAGTTTGACACATATCAAGGTTGTTATTGTAAGAATGTTGGAAAGTATGATAATGATAATAGCTCTTCAAATGTTCCTTTACATCACAAGAGTAACGTTTCTCAACAAAAGACTAAGGTCATTATTTGTAAACATGGCAACGGTAATAATAAGGATTGTGATCATAGTGCAGATAATAAGCGCAACTATGTTAATTTTGCTCAACATGAGCCCAGAGTCATTTATAATCAAAGTAGACGAGGTAAAAATAACAGAGGGGTTTCAAATACTATTGCTGATAATGTTTTTGATTGCGAGAAAGTGTCTCGTCCTTGTGAATGTAAGACTTTGTTTCAGCCTACGACAGCGACGGCACTCAAGTGCGGTCATGTTGTCCCCAAGTATTCTGTGATATCTACATGTGGTAGAGGGTAGAGTTGATGGCATCATGAATAGACAAGTACTTTACATGACCCACAAGTTTAGGTAATCGTGAATTTGAATTTCCTTTTTCCTAATTAAATTTCACCAAAATTAAAATGGAAATTTTCATTTGTATTTTTTGACAGAAGCGACTTCGCAATAAGACTCAGCGCTCCTGTTTACATTGGTGGTCAGATATGTGGATCAACTTTACGTCCGAGTAATTATTCAAGCGAAACCTGCCATCGTCTAACTAGCATCTGATGTTTACCTTTTTGGAGGGTCAGGGCACGTTTACGAAAAAGCGGGAGATTTTACAACTGATTTTTTATTTTTTTTAGACAGTAAATACTTTTTGTATTCTATAATAGTACATGATATGTTGTTGTTTTGAATATAACATGTAATTTTATGATGATAATTTCTATGCATCATTTGATTCCCATAATTGTTTTCTATTGCTATTTATATGATTGTGTTTGATAATGTGTAGCTTGTCAGTGGTTAATGATTTGTATAAAACTTTTGATGAATGTGGTGAGCGATTTGTGTTCATGCACATTGGTCATAAAACTGTGTCCACTTGTACAATGCCATTATTGACCTTTACACTCCGTTGTTGAACTTGGAATTGTTTCTTTTTTATAGCAGTGTTGGTTATGATAATTTTTTTGTACATAATGAGATTGCCAGCCCTATGCACAAACTCGTTAATTGTAATGGAATAATAGTTACTTTTAGAAAATTCATGAGTATTCGTTATCCATTACTTGATTTTTTTTCTCATGCTCTGATAACACATCAGGTTGAGATAAATATAAATTTAAAGCTAGATAACTCTAAAACTAAGCTGAACATGATTGTCAGCCAGAAGTAATTTCAAGGTTTTATTGAACTGTATAGGTAAAATTAATAGCGATAGCTGATATTATTTTTTGATCGATTTTTTAACCTACATTATGTTGTTCTTAAATATTTGCAAGCTTGTATGTAAATATTAGTGTGATTCGCATGTGCTTTTATGTGACGTATAATGTTTTGAAAAAAAAAAACTTACATTTGTTAATGTGTGTCTGGTTAGAGATAAATTGTTTATATGTCCTTCATTTCCTTAAAGTTGAAGAAAATACAATTTTTTTTGACACTGTAATATTTTTTCTGCGCCAGTGCTAGACTGTATATTATAGTTATTAATTTGTGACATTAGTCCCTTGAAATTGTTTTTTATGTTTTGATGTTTTTTTTTCTTCTGTATTTAGCGCGTGACTGATAATGTTGTTATTTTATTCCCGTTAATGATATCCACCAAAAGATTGATATAAGTGGATGGAAGCAGACATCATCATCATCATCAGTTGATAAGATCTCTATGGTGTTGTTTGCTCCACTGTAGTGTATGGAATGTCAACTTGACCTACGCAGTGGTGTGTAGACATGGATTGAGTGTATAATGTGCGAATGTTAATAAGGGTTCGTGGTGTTGACAAATGTTCTTTTCTCACACTCATGTATGGCTGGAAGTCATCGACACCAACGACTGTGTACCTTTTCTAAAGTTTAATTGGACGTACACACTCGACAGCACAGATAGTGACAAATCACAGGTTGGCATAATACATCATGGTACAGTGGATAAATGGTCTTGCAATGTTACATGGGCACTCATGTAGAATAATAGTATAAAGGACTGTCAGTAGCCAAGCCCTCAGTATCGCCCATACATATATATCATCTGACTTCACTGACTGAGCACGTCAGCTTATAAACAATATTTCAGATGGCTTCTAAACCTAATCTCGTTTAGCGACGATTCTCCAACATAATGTTCAGCACATATTTTTCCATATAATAATATTGAACCGCTAATAACGGGTTCTCATGTGTAGCAGTGATCTCTGGACTAAACAAGCGATAATACTGGCATCCCTTTTCTCTTCTTGAAAGTCACTACATGTTTGGTTCCAAGATGGCTTCACTCGTGAGCTGTCACTCACGTTTGGATACAGATAATGAATCTGTCCTAAAGTTAGTCATTCATAAAACATTTCATTGCTCTGTAGATTTGATCATGAACAATTGACTGCATTCTACAGGATATAGTGCTGCTAGGAATCGAAGTCGTTTTCATCAAGTCAAATATATTCTCTTAGACATTCAAATCGTACCTATCGAAAATGGTGGCTTCGTACGAGAGTTCATAAGAGTGTCTATTATTACCTTGGTATCAGAAATATGATTCTGCCATTCCTTGGCAATACGAATAAACACTGGGGCAAAGCATACACGATAGGTCTAGACGACTATCACTTTCCCCACCAATACTGAGATCACTTTTTCCCGGCGACAAGCCGACATAGAAAACACAGTGCCTATCGGGACGAAGCCAAATCACCCCACACTCTAGCGACACATCCGCCGAATAGCCTTTGACCTCTCTAGAGACAACAGAACATATAGTTCGACTTAGATATGTAAAGATATACAGATATAAGACAGACTCGTCCTACTCAGACAAACAATACACATAAATTCAGGCCATAGATATTCTGAAGCAAGAACAATCTATTACTACCCAAACGAAGAATAAATCGCAGAAAACTGGACTCATCCGCGGAGTTCGATCGAAAGAGCCGACACAACTTTCAAGGGAAGTAACTCAATAATGACTTTCCCTTAAGCACTATTTTGTTTACAAAATATTTGCGAACATAACAAGTATACCAATGTATAATATTGTAAGATATCGAAGACTGCACGTAACAGTGACTTTACGTCAACGCGAAATTTTTGATAGCGTGGATGTTTATTTTTGTTTCTGTGATCATCTATCTTTGTTGTCTATTCGTCATTCTTTTACATCTTTTCTGTTATCTTTTTTGTATGGTTTCATACTTTGGTTATGCTTCCGTGCTTCATCTTTCATGTACTTCATGCTTCTTCTATATTTTTTTCTTGTTACGTTTGTTATACTTTCATTGTTTGTATTGTTAAATTAATTATATAACTTAAGATAATGTAGCCATTTGTGATAATTGCATTTATTTTACATTTAAGGTATAAATTAATTGTTATCTTATGATTTTATTTGATTTTTCTCATATTTTGATTTCACATTTTCCTCTATTACGAATCATACTTCGTGTGTTTGTTCTTGTCTTTTCATTTACTATTGGTTGTTTCCAGTTTAGGTTGTATTGAACATACTCAGCTTGGTGTTGTATTAGATTAATTTTAGTATTCTTACTTGATTACGTGGGATTATTATTATTTACTTTACATTTTCTGCTAATATTTTTTGTAGATATACTATTTTCACTTGTCTTAGGTAAATTTTTGTAGGTATATGTTAGACCTCGATTATTTTCTAAATTTTTTGGGAGTTAATTTTCAAAAAAAATGATAGAACCATTTTTTTCCCCGGGGGTGCGGTAAACTGTTGCGAGTAGATCTTATGGAAGGGAAGTATCTTTAGAATGTTTTTTTTTGGACAAGTTATATTTTGGGTTACAACGCTTGTATGCTTGATTGACTATGATGATAGTTTAAATTATGATAGGGGAATTCCCTCGTATGTTCGAGAAGTTCGAAAGGGGTTGTGAACGCTATTCATTTCTGGTGGGGAGATGAATTTGTTCTGAATTGTTGAGCTGTTATTAGCTCGCGGCTAAGCCACATGTATTGAGAGCGGTGTTCAAAACAGGGGATTCTCGTGTCGGGTTTTTTTAGCGGGACTAGTGTGTGATCGCGGGGAGTAGAGTCCTGGGCGTTGACTGGAGAAGTCAGCCCTGTGTTTTTCGAGGTGTATGCCTGTACAGTGCTTGATATGTCGACTTATGTTTTCGCTGTGTGTACAGCCTATTTTGATAAAACTGCAGTAAAGATTTGTGTAGGCCAAGATTAGTGTAAGCCAAGATATTTGTGTAGAGATTTATGAAGCTATGATGAAGCTGTTATAAGTCCAGGATTAGGAAAGGCCGTATTATGTATTAGCTGCAGTATGGAGATTTATGAAGCTGTTATGAAGCTATTATATGGCCAGGATTTAGACAGGCCGTATTATGTATTAACTGCAGTGTAGAGATTTATGAAGCTGTGATGAAGCTATTATAAACCCAGGATTAGGACAGGCCATATTATGTATTAACTGCACTGTAGAGATTTATGAAGCTGTTATGAAGCTATTATAAGTCCAGGATTAGGACAGGCCGTATTATGTATTAGCTGCAGTATGGAGATTTATGAAGCTGTTATGAAGCTATTATAAGTCCAGGATTCAGACAGGCCGTATTATGTATTAACTGCAGTATAGAGATTTGTGAAGCTGTGATAAAGCTATTGTAAGGCCAGGATTAGGACAGGCCGTATTATGTATTAACTGCAGTGTAGAGATTTATGAAGCGGTTATGAAGCTATTATAAGGCCAGGATTTGGACAGGCCGTATGTTTTAACTGCAGTGTAGAGATTTATGAAGCTGTTATGAAGCTATTACAAGGCCGGGATTTGGACAGGCCGTATTGTGTATTAACTGCAGTGTAGAGATTTATGAAGCTGTTATGAAGCTGTTATTATAGCGCTGACATTATTGTTAACTGCCGAGTGTGCAGTCTGTTGAGCGCTGGGGATAGTGCGTAATTTTCACTGTGAACTTTATATTAATGCCTACGTGTTCGTGTTGTAATGCAAACTGTACATTGATGTAAACGTGATTGTGCCGTGACTTAATAAATCGTCATTAAATGTCACCAGGCATTTACACGATTCAATGACTTCTTATGTACGTGCTTTGTGGTGTGAGTGTCTACCCTATCACACACCCACTTGCAATATTATACACAGTGACAGGAGAACAGTAGCACGCATGTTTATTATTGGCCTGGGTGGCGTATGTAGGCCCAACAAAAAATAAAGTTACAATCTTAGTATTATCACCAGGGCAAAGCAAATAAAACATAAATCCGACAAGAACAATGGCAGATCTAATATGATCCCTAGTTGAAAAATGACGCTATAATTATAAGATCGCCAGGACTTGTGATTATGTTTAGACACGACTTGTGATTATGTTTAGAGAAGACTTGTGATTTTGTTTAGAGACGACTTGTGATTTTGTTTAGAGACGACTTGTGATTATGTTTAGAGACGACTTGTGTTTTTGTTTAGAGACGACTTGTGATTATGTTTAGAGACGACTTGTGATTATGTTTAGAGACGACTTATGATTATGTTTAGAGACGATCTAGAGCAAAAGGAAAAGGGACAAGCGGCGAAAAGTCTTAAAATCAAAACGTCCAAACTGAAGGAGATGAAGAGAAATTGACAGAAGTAAAATACAAGAATTAGCAAATCAAGAAAGGTGAAAGCAGAAAGAAGAATTACGAGAAATACGAGATTTAAGAAAACGATAAGAGGACAGCAGTACTAAGACAGTCAACATAAATACGAATAATAACAAGCAGGATAATGCGGCCATCGAGAAGAGCAATAGAAAATAGAAAATGAAAAAGATAGTACATGCACAGAGTAATAAAAAACACAAGAATAAAGGTGAGTCTAGCAGCAACAACGGGAAGAAAAAAGGGATTAACGACAACCAATAGGTTATCTTTCGTTTCTTCTGCCTTGGACATTTTTGGAAAGTCGCTGTGACCGTGTCGGTAAATTTTGTCATTGATTTTTTATGTCCTGTCTACGTCTATCATTTGATCACGTCTTGTTTCCATGATATGTCCTTGTCACGGGATTGCCTCCCCTTGCTTTGCAGTAGTGGTCCAATAATGGTCACAACGCAAGAATATCTAAAAGTAGGTCGTCCAAGGTATCTATCTTCGCGCAATATTACTCTTGGCAAAGATGTAGATAGAAGATGAATGGCGCTTCTACTTTAGGGGAGCCTTAAAAAGATATTCCCATAAGTCAAAAACAAACGCTGCTTAAGGGATGAGCAACTTTGTTAACCTGTTATCTGGTGCATCGCCTTTTATGAAAAGGTTATGCAATGATTCTGGCCCGTCAAGCCCCCAGTTGGTGTAAATCCAACAAATGCCCTCTTATAAGTAATGTCTCTCTCTCTCTCTCTCTCTCTCTCTCTCTCTCTCTCTCTCTCTCTCTATATATATATATATATATATATATATATATATATATATATATATATATATATATATATATATATATAGATTGAGGCATATTGGGAATACGGTGTTAGGCCCGTATTTTCATGACCATCGGCACACTAGGGATGATGTGGTCAGTATCACGCCGATGAGGATGGGTCGACCCCGGAGCCGTTTGCTGTCTAAAAAATCCCACCTCAACTGGGGATCGAACCATGGTCAACCGAGCTAGGAAGCCATTGCAACAAAATATAGTACCTGTGTGTCACATAGAGTTATGATCATTAAATTTTCTGTTATTCTTCCTTTCTTCCACCCGTGTCCTCTATTTATTATCACTCTCTACTTTTGTTCCTGTATTTTTTGCATTCGTTCGTTTGCGAAAAATATTTTCTTTCCCATTCTCACTTTGCCGGTTTCGTTTTCTCATACTGTTAAACGCAGTTATGACATAACGTGTCAGTCTCTAAACGAGACGGGAGAGCGTTAAAATGCATTTTATTGCATTAGATGTCAGTGAACGAAACTGTGACTTTCGCTTATCTCAGACATACGAGCAGACTTATGTCTGCACGTTCAGCTGACATGCGCGTTTTCTTCGGCTGAACGCTCGTGGAAGGCGCGATAACTGACATCTCTACGGCGCAGTACGAGACAGGTGTCTGGGAATTCCACCTGACACGGCACTCACTGTGGGCCATGGTCAGCGTGAGGTGCGAAAACTGCCTCGGCATTCGAGACGGGCGTCTGAGAGTCGCAACTGACACGCGCCCTCTCGGTCAGTAGGTGGCAATTACGGCATGCGTTTAAGTGTTAAACGTAAGTGTTAAAGACGGAAAGGGGAGAGTACTTCGTTTTGCGAAATAAACGTTCACCTCTTTGTCTGGTAATAGATATAACCAGAATTTTAAACTAGATTTTCATTCTTGCTCCTGAATTCGCAGTAGACAGGACGTTTCGTGCTAAGAGAATACGCTGTATAGCGAAGTCTTAGTTTGTTCTTGGCAAAAATTTTGCCGAACTTCTAGACTACCAATAAATATAAGCATATAATTCTAAATTTGTGCGATCGCCTGTAATTCTGTGTGGAGGTAATATATTATATTAATATCTAGTATTTTGTGAAGTGTTTAAAGTGTTAAATCGCTTATTTTATTTCACTAGTTAGATTTGGTGCAGAGCGCTTAATTTATATAGTCTGTATTATTTTATAGTGACGAGTTACAGTGGAAAACAGAAATTATATTTCTAGCGTAAACTCAGTCGGATATTAAGAAATTTAATTTTACTGCTAAAATAATCAGACGAGAATAAATTTTCTAAATTAACTTTATTAGTGCTAGATGCTTCATGAGTGGTGACGGAACACGTAGGTATTCCTAATTCATGATGATTGATTTTATGTATATAACTTATTTTCCAGGAAGGTTTAAATGATAAGTCAAGCTGTACGCTTGCAGTTTAAAAATAATGTAAGTTATATTGAGTACATAATATGTAAAATATTTCATATGTGTTTTTCTTTATTCAGTGAATACTGGGTAACCCAAATTTTGCCGGCGTTTAGTACAGAGACATACCTGTGAGAAACATAAACATTTTATCCTTTAACCACATGGGTTTACAAGTTAACACCTGTCTGACAGTGCGTGTGTCTTCATAAATAGACAGAGTACAACTCTCACTAACTGGTTTTATTAAAGACTAAATGTTTATACTGGGCCTTTGAGCCAGATCAGATTTCTGCACAAACTCTATGTCAATTTTTATCCGTTGTGGCATGTAACATATTAACGTCAGTAAAATTCCGACGGAGTTTCGACTAGTGGTGTGGTGACCGAATATAGTCCTTTCCTGAAAGTAGACACCGATCTGACATTCCTCAATTCTAGAAGCTATTGACACTGTGCTCGTTGTTAATGTTTCGTGCCTGGACAATTTTAATGTGACCTAAACAGACATCCGAAAAATAAGAACACCCAAGAAATCATTCCCGGAAGCAGGGAATTCATCCCGTCTTTTTGGAACTGGGGATTTCTTGGTCAAAGACTGCATTTGACGACTCTGTATGTGAGTGTCCTATAAATAGTGTTTTCAAGAAGTGGCTATCAAAGCTGTGAGTATGAACATGTGCACGTGTGCTCGGCTGAATGAATAGAATGAATTCAGGACGGAGTGATTTCTGTATTGTTGTAATTGGGCACCCATTTTTGCTAACTTAACTTTCTGTATGCAAGTATTGCTAATCATATTTCCCTTAAAATAGAGCAGAGATATCAAGTCTGTCCATACCTTATGAAGGGGAAATATTAGACCTAATCCAATGTATCCTTGTTTCCTTGGGGCTATCACTTTCTTCCAACAGGACTGTGGGCATACCTCGAGGGATAAGATCTAACTGTGGGTCTATCATTTCTTGTAGCAATTCCTTGATTTTTATGACTATTTGTATATGGTTTGATGTAATTTCTATGTGTTGTGAAGAAATTTTAGATGATAATTAAAGTTTCTCTTAAAATTAATCAGCGTGTTGGTCAGCTCGTTCTAGAATATTTATATAATCATTTGGTATAGTTTTCCCACGTCTGTACGTCTAACTGTCATCTTGTATGTGAGTGCACGTGAGTGGTTATATATATATATATATATATATATATATATATATATATATATATATATATATATATATATATATATATATATATGTGTGTGTGTGTTTAGACTGTCTGATTCCTCGAACGCTGTCGTAGAAGATAGGTGAGAGAGAGAAGATTTCTCGATCTCAGAGACAGCCTCTTAATCACATTCTACCATCTCACTCGTGGAAATCTATTGCTATTACTACTTCTCACCGTGACTATCACTTATTCTAATCTATTCAGAAGGGACCAACCCAAGTCTTAATTCCCCTATCAAAAATCTACGACAGAATGGTGGCTCGTTTTTCAGGGAATTGAACACTAGTCCTGAGCAAATACGAATATCAGCTCGTTTGCAGGATTAATTTTCTTTATTCTGATATATAGTAAGGTTGTGATGTCTTGTGAGTTTTGTATCTTTAAAAAACTAACTATCCCCTAGACATATCGTTCTGTTTTATGGGCGTGCCGACCAGACGGCTAATAATTGTTTTTCCACAGCATTATTGAGCATTATGCATTTGAGTTACAGGTTGATTTTGTCGGAATATATGTTAATTACTGATTTTGTAATACTAAACGCTGGTAAAGTTTGTGAGTGTATAGCATTTACAGAGTTCTGAAGAAGTAGGTGTTTGAGCTAAGCTAAGGGGTGCTTCAGACAATTACGTCCTGCTAATTGCCTCCCTTACCCTAACTGTCTTTAGGTGTGAACTTGATAGTGGATTAAGAATTTTGGGGATTTTTTTTCTCCTAAATTTTTTTTTGCAATAATTATTTTGTTTCCACTGTAGCAACTTATTTTTCACTGAGTAATTTTAACTACCATTTATATAACGTAATCGGCTGCATTAGGTGCTTTATTGCCGATTAATAGCAGCGATAGTTAGACACTATATATTTGGATTAGGTATCCCAGGTTATAAGTATATCATCTCGCAAGTGGTAAAGAACCAGTGTATCCTTTTCTTCTTTCCTTCCTTGACTAGTCTCAGTCAGCTATTTACTATGGCCGAGAGGGTAAAGCTTAGGCAGATCCTCAGGGACGAAGTGAGAGAAGAAGGTTTGGACGGAGAAGAAGGAAAAGTTTTTGTCAGGGACGAACTTGAGAGATATGATGCGGAGCATAAGGAAAAAGAAGCTAGGAGGAAGGAAGAAGCAGCCGAAGCTTTAGAGCAGAAGAAAATTGAGGCAGAAATGGAAATCCGCAGGGCGAACGAAAGAGAGAAGGAGAGACAGCATGAGGAAAGAGAGAAGGATATGGAGAGACAGAATGAAAAGGAGAGGGAAGAGAGACAGCATGAGTTGGCTCTTAAAACTCTAGAATTCCAAAGTCGTGGTGCTGCCTCTACCTCCAGCAATGGAGAGTCTTCTCCTCATTCTTCCTTAACTGATCCTGCTGGCACTCAATCTACTCATCTCAGTGCTATGTCTTTTGCGCTAGAATCTTTCCCTTGTCCTAATGAGAAGATTTTCACGTATCTAGAGAAATTTGAGAAAATTGCAACTCTGTACGGTTTAGAGAGGTCGCGTTGGTGTATGAAACTTTCCCAGTCCCTTAAAGGTTCTGCTTATGATGTTTATTTTAAACTGGAAAGTGGCCAACAAGACAACTATGACTTGTTGAAGAAAGCTTTGCTTGAGCGCTTTGAAATGAATGTGCGAAAGATTCTGCAGCTGTTTCGCAACAGCAGGAAGGAGAGCTCTGAAACTTTTCAGCAGTTCTCATCTCGTCTCAAGGGATATCTGACAAAGTGCCTTGAGCTTTCACAGCTCCCCTCTACCTATGAAGGTCTGGAGGAATTTGTTTTAACAGAACAAACAAAGAACACCTTGTCTGCTGATACCCGGAGATTTCTAGCTGAGCAGGGTGCAGAAAAGCTTGAAAACATCTTAGAAAAGTCTGAGCGATATCACAATGCGCTGGCTGAACTACCAGCCACACAACGTAAACCGACAGAAGAGCATTTTCGGAAAAATAATCTAGAACAATCTTCTCATGCTGCTCATGCTTCTAACCAAAATAACCACAGAGAAACTGGATCTCAAAACCCCCCCTCCTAAAAAATCCAAGTTCTACAAAATCAAGTACCCCAACGACAGTAAACAGTTTGATCAACCCGACCGCCCTTCATGGCAGCGCAGCCAGAAAGGACAAGGTGGCAAAGGGAGAACCCCTGAGCACGGGACTAATGATCAGAGTGAGCACACTGAGCCTAAACGCATCGGATGCTTGCTAACAGTCTCACAAGGCAGAATTATTGACAGTGATTCCCAACCTGTTGGGGATAGACCCTCAAAGCGAGGTACTGTTACTTTGAACGGTTCTCAAACTTTTTGCTTATTTGACACGGGGCTTTCTTATGATTGCATTGTCGCCAGAAACCTGGTTAAACCCGGTCAAGAGACAGGAGAGACCGTCAAACTTAGTGGAGTTTCTAAGAGTGAGGCACCTACAGCGCTTCCCATCGCACTGGTGGAGATCCACTCCGAGTTTGTCAGAGGCGTGATCAAAGTGGCTGTTATTGATGACACCATCTACCCAGTCATACTTGGCGGTAGATATGTGTCTATTGGGAAACCGGAAGAGCCGATTGTGGCAGCAGTAACTACAAGAGGGCAAACGAAGAAGGAACGGGAGCCTGCGCCTAATTTGTTACTAATGGAACTTAAAGAAGCGCAACAAAAGGACCCTACTTTGGCACCCTGCTTTATGAAACTGCCCATGGCTAAGGAACCCAGACAGCACGGGGACATTTTTTCTAAGGATGGCGTACTTTATCGCAGAACGGGCAAGCCTGACCAAGGTTAAAACCAGCTCCTAGTACCGAAACAGTACAGAAGCCAAATCCTAGAATTGGGGCACACTCTTCACTTCAGCGGACATATGGGACAGAACGCCACAAACCAACGGATAACCACTCATTATTGGTGGCCAGGAGTAAATACTGATATTATCAGATATGTCAAATCCTGTGCCCAGTGCCAACGTGTACCACCCAAGCAACGGACACCCCCCCAGTCTCGTTGGGTGAAATGCCAATAGTAGGAACACCATTCGAACGGGTTGTGATCGACATTTTAGGGCCCTTAGAAAGGACTAAAAGAAGGAACAGGTTTATCCTGACCTTAGTCGACACATGCACTATGTGGGCAGAAGCTATACCGCTAACATACGCAGATGCCAAGCATGTCGCAGAAGCCCTAGTGCAGATTTTCACTCGGTTGGGATTCCCTCAGTAAGTGTTGACTGATTACGGATCTCCATACCGAAACCTGTTGATGGATGCGATCGTTAAGATCTTGAGGGACCAGCACATCTACACTAAACCTTACACTCTGGCCAGAAGTGGGCTCATGGAACGTGTTAACGGAAACCTCAACATGATGTTAAGTAAACTGGCACTAGTGAAACCTGAAGATTGGGATTGTTGCATTCCGGCAGCTTTATTTGGCTACAGAGAATCTCCTCATACTTCCAAAGGATTTCCGCCAGCTACGCTTCTATTCGGCAGACCCATTAAGGGCCCGCTTGAAGCCTTACTTTGGTCGCTGACAGACCAGAAGGCTGATGAGACAGTTGTCCCAGCAAGTAAATATGTGTCGGATTTAAAAGGAAGGTTGAAACTAGGATGGGACCTAGCAACGACTAACTTTAAGCGAGCACGCACAAAGCACGCTAACCGATACAGGAAAGTCGAGAAGGAGAGAGAACTACAAGCAGGAGAGAAAGTTTTGGTGTTACTCCCTACCGGAAACAACCAACTGAGGATCGGATGGCAAGGGCCGTTTACCGTCCTGAAAAAGATTTCTAAGGCTAACTACCAGATCTCTATTGAAGGAAAGGAGAAGGTTTTCCATTTAAATCTGTTAAAGAGATACTTGGAAAAACCGGCGCCGACCTCCGACCATCTCCTGACGATCGCCAAAACTGAAGAAGATGACGATAGTGGCAGGAAAATTCTACTGCAATCACACGAAATCTTTCAAAAATGTCAGAAGCGGCGACGCCCTTTCAAGCGCGCATGGCAGACATTCCAGAGGAAGGAATCTTTGGGAGTAGACTTGAGTAGGAATTGGAGAGAGATGGGGGGGGGGGGGAGATGAGAGGGAAGAGGACAGACACCCTAAAGCTACGGATATAGGAAATTTATTTCCATAACGTAGACATGGAGTGCTTCCATATCTTAAAGGGGGGACGTTCTGTCACTTAGAGTTATGATCATTAAATTTTCTATTATTCTTCCTTTCTTCCACCCGTGTCCTCTATTTATTATCACTCTTTACTTTTCTTCCTGTATTTTTCGCATTCGTTTGTTTGCTAAAAAAAAAATTTTCTTTCCCATTCTCACTTTGCTGGTTTCGTTTTCTCATACTGGTAAACGCAGTTATGACATAACGTGTCAGTCTCTAAACGAGACGGGAGAGCGTTAAAATGCATTCTATTGCATTAGATATCAGTGGACGAAACTGTGACTTTCGCTTATCTCAGACATACGAGCAGACTTATGTCTGCACGTTCAGCTGACATGCGCGTTTTCTTCGGCTGAGCGCTCAGGGAAGGCGCGATAACTGACATGTCTACGGCGCAGTACGAGACAGGTGTCTGGGAATTCCACCTGACACGGCACTCACTGTGGGCCATGGTCAGCGTGAGGTGCGAAAACTGCCTCGGCATTCGAGACGGGCGTCTGAGAGTCGCAACTGACACGCTCTCTCTCGGTCAGTAGGTGGCAGTTGCGGCATGCGTTTAAGTGTTAAACGTAAGTGTTAAAGACGAAGAGGGGAGAGTACTTCGTTTTGCGAAATAAACGTTCACCTCTTTGTCTGGTAATAGATATAACCAGAATGTTAAACTAGATTTTCATTCTTGCTCCTGAATTCGCAGTAGACAGTACGTTTCGTGCTAAGAGAATAAGCTGTATAGCGAAGTCTTAGTTTGTTCTTGGCAAAAATTGTGCCGAACTTCTAGACTACCAATAAATATAAGCATATAATTCTAAGTTTGTGCGATCGCCTGTAATTCTGTGTGGAGGTAATATATTATATTAATATCTAGTATTTTGTAAAGTGTTTAAAGTGTTAAATTGCTTATTTTATTTCACTAGTTAGATTTGGTGCAGAGCGCTTAATTTATATAGCCTGTATTATTTTATAGTGACGAGTTACAGTGGAAAACAGAAATTATATTTCTAGCTTAAACTCAGTCGGCTATTAAGGAATTTAATTTTACTGCTAAAATAATCAGACAAGAATAAATTTTCTAAACTAACTTTATTAATGCTAGATGCTTCATGAGTGGTGACGGAACACGTAGGTATTCCTAATTCATGATGATTGATTTTATGTATATAACTTATTTTCCAGGAAGGTTTAAATGATAAGTCAAGCTGTACGCTTGCAGTTTAAAAATAATGTAAGTTATATTGAGTACATAATATGTAAAATATTTCATATGTGTTTTTCTTTATTAAATGAATACTGGGTAACCCAAATTTTGCCGGCGTTTAGTACAGAGACATACCTGTGAGAAACATAAACATTTTTATCTTTTAACCACGTGGGTTTGCAAGTTAACACCTGTCTGACAGTGCGTGTGTCTTCATAAATAGACAGAGTACAGCTCTCACTAACTGGTTTTATTAAAGACTAAATGTTTATAATGGGCCTTTGAGCCAGATCAGATTTCTGCACAAACTCTATCTCAATTTTTATCCGTTGTGGCAAGTAACATATTAACGTCAGTAACATTCCGACGGAGTTTCGACTAGTGGTGTGGTGACCAAATATAGTCCTTTCCTAAAAGTAGACACCGATCTGACATTCCTCAATTCTAGAAGCTATTGACACTGTGCTCGTTGTTAATGTTTCGTGCCTGGACAATTTTAATGTGACCTAAACAGATATCCGAAAAATAAGAACACCCAAGAAATCATTCCCGGAAGCAGGGAATTCATCCCGTCTTTTTGGAACTGGGGATTTCTTGGTCAAAGACTGCATTTGACGACTCTGTATGTGAGTGTCCTATAAATTGTGTTTTCCAGAAGTGGCTATCAAAGCTGTGAGTATGAACATGTGCACGTGTGCTCGGCTGAATGAATAGAATGAATTCAGGACGGAGTGATTTCTTTATTGTTGTAATTGGGCACCCATTTTTGCTATCTTAACTTTCTGTATGCAAGTATTGCTAATCATATTTCCCTTAAAATAGAGCAGAGATATCAAGTCTGTCCATACCTTAAGAAGGGGAAATATTAGACCTAATCATATGTATCTTTGTTTCCTTGGGGCTATCACTTTCTTCCAACAGGACTGTGGGCATACCTCGAGGGATAAGATCTAACTGTGGGTCTATCATTTCTTGTAGCAATTCCTTGATTTTTATGACTATTTGTATATGGTTTGATGTAATTTCTATGTGTTGTGAAGAAATTTTAGATGATAATTAAAGTTTCTCTTAAAATTAATCAGCGTGTTGGTCAGCTCGTTCTACAATTTTTATATAATCAGTTGGTATAGTTTTCTTACGTCTGTACGTCTAACTGTCATCTTGTATGTGAGTGCACGTGAGTGGTTATATATATACATATATATATGTGTGTGTGTGTGTGTGTGTGTTTAGACTGTCTGACTCCTCGAAAGGTGTCGTAGAAGATAGGTGAGAGAGAGAAGATTTCTCGATCTCAGAGACAGCCTCTTAATCCCATTCTACCATCTCACTCGTGGAAATCTATTGCTATTACTACTTCTCACCGTGACTATCACTTATTCTAATCTATTCAGAAGGGACCAACCCAAGTCTTAATTCCCCTATCAAAAATCTACGACAGAATGGTGGCTCGTTTTTCAGGAAATTGAACACTAGTCCTGAGCAAATACGAATATCAGCTCGTTTGCAGGATTAATTTTCTTTATTCTGATATATAGTAAGAGTGTGATGTCTTGTGAGTTTTGTATCTTTAAAAAAATAACTATCCTCTAGACATATCGATCTGTTTTATGGGCGTGCCGACCACACAGCTAATAATTGTTTTTCCACAGCATTATTGAGCATTATGCATTTGAGTTACAGGTTGATTTTGTCGGAATATATGTTAATTACTGATTTTGTAATACTAAACGCTGGTAAAGTTTGTGAGTGTATAGCATTTACAGAGTTCTGAAGAAGTAGGTGTTTGAGCTAAGCTAAGGGGTGCTTCAGACTATTACGTCCTGCTAATTGCCTCCCTTACCCTAACTGTCTTCAGGTGTGAACTTGATAGTGGATTAAGAATTTTGGGGATTTTTTTTTCTCCTTAAATTTTTTTTGCAATAATTATTTTGTATCCACTGTAGCAACTTATTTTTCACTGAGTAATTTTAACTACCATTTATTTGGCGTAGTCGTCTGCATTAGGTGCTTTATTGCCGATTAATAGCAGCGATAGTTAGACACTATATATTTGGAGGCGGTATCCCAGGTTATAAGTATATCATTATTTGTGTTGAAATTTTCTCGCAAGTGGTAAAGAACCAGTGTATCCTTTTCTTCTTTTCTTCCTTGACTAGTCTCAGTCAGCTATTTACTATGGCCGAGAGGGCAAAGCTTAGGCAGATCCTCAGGGACGAAGTGAGAGAAGAAGGTTTGGACGGAGAAGAAGGAAAAGCTTTTGTCAGGGACGAACTTGAGAGATATGATGCGGAGCATAAGGAAAAAGAAGCTAGGAGGAAGGAAGAAGCAGCCGAAGCTTTAGAGCAGAAGAAAATTGAGGCAGAAATGGAAATCCGCAGGGCGAACGAAAGAGAGAAGGAGAGACAGCACGAGGAAAGAGAGAAGGATATGGAGAGACAGAATGAGAAGGAGAGGGAAGAGAGACAGCATGAGTTGGCTCTTAAAACTCTAGAATTCCAAAGTCGTGGTGCTGCCTCTACCTCCAGCAATGGAGAGTCTTCTCCTCATTCTTCCTTAACTGATCCTGCTGGCACTCAATCTACTCATCTCAGTGCTATGTCTTTTGCGCTAGAATCTTTCCCTTGTCCTAATGAGAAGATTGTCACGTATCTAGAGAAATTTGAGAAAATTGCAACTCTGTACGGTTTAGAGAGGTCGCGTTGGTGTATGAAACTTTCCCAGTCCCTTAAAGGTTCTGCTTATGATGTTTATTCTAAACTGGAAAGTGGCCAACAAGACAACTATGACTTGTTGAAGAAAGCTTTGCTTGAGCGCTTTGAAATGAATGTGCGAAAGTTTCTGCAGCTGTTTCGCAACAGCAGGAAGGAGAGCTCTGAAACTTTTCAGCAGTTCTAATCTCGTCTCAAGGGATATCTGACAAAGTGCCTTGAGCTTTCACAGCTCCCCTCTACCTATGAAGGTCTGAAGGAATTTGTTTTAACAGAACAAATAAAGAACACCTTGTCTGCTGATACCCGGAGATTTCTAGCTGAGCAGGGTGCAGAAAAGCTTGAAAACATCTTAGAAAAGTCTGAGCGATATCACAATGCGCTGGCTGAACTACCAGCCACACAACGTAAACCGACAGAAGAGCATTTTCGGAAAAATAATCTAGAACAATCTTCTCATGCTTCTCATGCTTCTAACCAAAATAACCACAGAGAAACTGGATCTCAAAACCCCCCTCCTAAAAAATCCAAGTTCTACAAAATCACGTACCCCAACGACAGTAAACAGTCTGATCAACCCAACCGCCCTTCATGGCAGCGCAGCCAGAAAGGACAAGGTGGCAAAGGGAGAACCCCTGAGCACGGGACTAATGATCAGAGTGAGCACACTGAGCCTTAACGCATCGGATGCTTGCTAACAGTCTCACAAGGCGGAATTATTGACAGTGATTCCCAACCTGTTGGGGATAGACCCTCAAAGCGAGGTACTGTTACTTTGAACGGTTCTCAAACTTTTTGCTTATTTGACACGGGGCTTTCTTATGATTGCATTGTCGCCAGAAACCTGGTTAAACCCGGTCAAGAGACAGGAGAGACCGTCAAACTTAGTGGAGTTTCTAAGAGTGAGGCACCTACAGCGCTTCCCATCGCACTGGTGGAGATCCACTCCGAGTTTGTCAGAGGCGTGATCAAAGCGACTGTTATTGATGACACCATCTACCCAGTCATACTTGGCGGTAGATATGTGTCTATTGGGAAACCGGAAGAGCCGATTGTGGCAGCAGTAACTACAAGAGGGCAAACGAAGAAGGAACGGGAGCCTGCGCCTAATTTGTTACCAATGGAACTTAAAGAAGCGCAACAAAAGGACCCTACTTTGGCACCCTGCTTTATGAAACTGCCCATGGCTAAGGAACCCAGACAGCACGGGGACATTTTTTCTAAGGATGGCGTACTTTATCGCAGAACGGGCAAGCCTGACCAAGGTTAAAACCAGCTCCTAGTACCGAAACAGTACAGAAGCCAAATCCTAGAATTGGGGCACACTCTTCACTTCAGCGGACATATGGGACAGAACGCCACAAACCAACGGATAACCACTCATTATTGGTGGCCAGGAGTAAATACTGATATTATCAGATATGTCAAATCCTGTGCCCAGTGCCAACGTGTACCACCCAAGCAACGGACACCCCCCAGTCTCGTTGGGTGAAATGCCAATAGTAGGAACACCATTCGAACGGGTTGTGATCGACATTTTAGGGCCCTTAGAAAGGACTAAAAGAAGGAACAGGTTTATCCTGACCTTAGTCGACACATGCACTATGTGGGCAGAAGCTATACCGCTAACATACGCAGATGCCAAGCATGTCGCAGAAGCCCTAGTGCAGATTTTCACTCGGTTGGGATTCCCTCAGTAAGTGTTGACTGATTACGGATCTCCATACCGAAACCTGTTGATGGATGCGATCGTTAAGATCTTGAGGGACCAGCACATCTACACTAAGCCTTACACTCTGGCCAGAAGTGGGCTCATGGAACGTGTTAACGGAAACCTCAACATGATGTTAAGTAAACTGGCACTAGTGAAACCTGAAGATTGGGATTGTTGCATTCCGGCAGCTTTATTTGGCTACAGAGAATCTCCTCATACTTCCACAGGATTTCCGCCAGCTACGCTTCTATTCGGCAGACCCATTAAGGGCCCGCTTGAAGCCTTACTTTGGTCGCTGACAGACCAGAAGGCTGATGAGACAGTTGTCTCAGCAAGTAAATATGTGTCGGATTTAAAAGGAAGGTTGAAACTAGGATGGGACCTAGCAACGACTAACTTTAAGCGAGCACGCACAAAGCACGCTAACCGATACAGGAAAGTCGAGAAGGAGAGAGAACTACAAGCAGGAGAGAAAGTTTTGGTGTTACTCCCTACCGGAAACAACCAACTGAGGATCGGATGGCAAGGGCCGTTTACCGTCCTGAAAAAGATTTCTAAGGCTAACTACCAGATCTCTATTGAAGTAAAGGAGAAGGTTTTCCATTTAAATCTGTTAAAGAGATACTTGGAAAAACCGGCGCCGACCTCCGACCATCTCCTGACGATCGCCAAAACTGACGAAGATGACGATAGTGGCAGGAAAATTCTACTGCAATCACACGAAATCTTTCAAAAATGTCAGAAGCGGCGACGCCCTTTCAAGCGCGCATGGCAGACATTCCAGAGAAAGGAATCTTTGGGAGTAGACTTGAGTAGGAATTGGAGAGGGAGGGGGGGGGGGGGGGAGATGAGAGGGAAGAGGACAGACACCCTAAAGCTACGGATATAGGAAATTTATTTCCATAAACGTAGACATGGGAGTGCTTCCATATCTTAAAGGGAGAGACGTTCTGTCACTTAGAGTTATGATC
>JAMPIV010021242.1:0-36848 GCA_024509875.1 Oreohelix idahoensis | reverse complement strand
GTGGTCATAAAATTGTAACCACGTGTTTGTAACTACTGAGATTTAATTGATAACCATTATGTATAACTTTTGACGGCATGTAGATGCTAGCGTAAACAGGGTTATAGGTTATTGATTGTGCTTTGTTATTCTGTGTATTCAGAAGATGGAGATGAAATTTATTTATGTTAAGGGAATAATATTTTATTTCAATTTTGAGGTGATTAATCATACTGACGGGAATTTTAGGAATTCCTAGAGAGGACTAGTTTTAATTTTTATTAATCCTTAAGGCATTAGTGTCAGCGTAAGAAGTAGGCCACAGTACGTCTGCCCAGACGGGCCATTGAAAATATTGTTGTTGCTCAGAGTTAGTCAGGCAGAACAAGCGATCTGGGTTAGCCAATGTTTACTTTGTAGGCTCAGGTAGAGAGAGGGGAGCGGACTTTGTTTTGCGTGGTGAAGAGAGAGTAGGGGAGCTGTATTGATTATAGAAGTTAATTGTTATTTGAAGTTAATGTATTTGTTAATGGTATTGTTTTTGTTTAGCTGTTGTTTTGTTTTGTCTAAAACAGCAGGTACCGGCTTTGTGGGAATGAGAGCGGAATTTTGAGACCACAAAATTTCTCCCACGGCAAAGTTGGGGCATTCGCAGAACCGCAAGGGTTTTACGTTAGTTGCCAGTAGTGGAAGGAGAGGAAGAAAATACGTTTTCCCAGCCAGGGGAAGACATTTTCCAGCGAATAGGATTTTTGTGGATAAATCCTGAGCTCTGACGCTCGTTACACACGCAGATTTGGCAGGCTGCCAGCGTTGTGGTAATTTTGTGTTCGTTTCTTCACGGCCATAATAAAGCCGACGGCCCAGTTATAGATACTCGGGCAGGTAATTTCAGAGTGGTAGAAGTCAGCTACAATTCCAGTCCAGAATCCAGGGGGGGTTCTGTTAAACCTCAGTCAAATCCAGAGTAGTGGAGAGAGATAGGGTAAACATTCTCTCTACTGAAGTCAGCACAGATAGGCAGAACTGTTAGTTTTGGTGAATCATAGCAGAGGACAGCTGCTGAAGTTTAGAGGTGCAGTTAGTTGTGTTCAGGAGATTCCAGGATAGGCTGTGTAGAACCGAAGTCTGTGCAGAGATTGTGTAGTCACTTCGCCGTCGTTCCAGCTATCAGTGGACTTAGAGTTAGAATTTAGAACAGCTAGTTTGGAGTGTAGGCGACATCAAGTGCAGTGTAGTTCATTTCAGTTAACCTTACCTTCTTTCTCCATACAGGTTGCAATTGTGGGAGAAGGGTTGGGGTGGATGCATTTTTTTTAACTGTGCTTGATTTTGTTTTCCAGGAGTGCATCCTCGCACTTGATGTATGGGACATGCATATGTTTGTTGTTTATAGGTGTATAATAAACTTGTATAAATTGTAGCTGGCATCAGTCATTTCCTTTAGTACAGTAGCTATATGTTGTCTGTACCTTGGTGTTTGTGAATCTTAATTGAACCTTATCCCCATATGGTAGTTAGAGGTGGTTCGAGGCCATAGCAATTTAAACGTCCGAAGTGGCGAGGAAAGAATCAACCTCGGTTCTCAACCTCGGAGCCAATGGTCTCAACTTTCACAGTTTGCACTATATTTCTATCTGAATCTATCATTTCAGTCTTTCTTCTTACTATTGTCTTGTCACTATATGTAGACAGTCTCTAGTCCTAAATCCATTTCGTGACACAGACTAGTAGGCTTGTGTCTACCCAGAAGACTAGTAGGCTTGTGTGTACTTGGCAGACTAGTATGCTTGTGTCTACCCAGAAGACTAGTTGGCTTGTGTGTACTTGGAAGACTAATAGGCTTGTGTGTACTTGGAAGACTAGTAGGCTTGTGTGTACTTGGAAGACTAGTAGGCCTGTGTGTACTTGGTAGACTTGTAAGCTTGTGTGTACTTGGAAGACTAGTAGGCTTGTGTGTACTTGGAAGACTTGTAGGCTTCTGTGTACTTGGAAGACTAATATGCTTGTGCGTACTTGCAAGACTAGTAGGCTTGTGTGTATTTGGAAGACTAGTAGGTTTGTGTGTACTTGGAAGACTAATATGCTTGTATGTACTTGGAAGACTAATATGCTTGTGTGTACTTGGAAGACTAATATGCTTGTGTGTACTTGGAAGACTAGTAGGCTTGTGTGTACTTGGAAGACTAATATGCTTGTGTGTACTTGGAAGACTAGTAGGCTTGTGTGTACTTAGATGACTAGTCCACTTATGTGTACTTGGAAGACTAGTAGGCTTATGTGTACTTGGAAGACTAATATGCTTGTGTGTACTTGGAAGACTAGTAGGCTTGTGTGTACTTGGAAGACTAGTAGGCTTGTGTATACTTTGAAAACTAGTCGCGTGTGTGTACTTGGAACACCAGTCCGCTTGTGTATGCTTGGAAAGACTAGTAGACTTACGCAAGTAATGACTTAATTATGCAATTACTGACTTAATGGGATCAGCGGCCTCAAGTGGTGTGTAGTTCAAAGTACAAGGGATTTCTCTCACCACGGCCTCTTTGTCCTCTTGTAATCGTCTCGATACACGAGCTTCTCAGCATCTTGAATTAGCAATCTTTTGTTCGCGTGGTACTGACGAGACTTTCTGATCGCTTTTATCTCAGTGATGTCTTTAAGTGCTATGGAAAGATACGGTGGAGTTCTTTAGCATTGAACTGTGGCCTATATAATGACACATATTCTTTCCTCTTATACGTTTCTGCTTATCCGTCAATCCAGCGTCTGTGGTCCTGTTGTTTGATTCCCGATGATGTGGCTTAGTGGTATGCAACATATGTTCAAAGGAGAAAAGTGGAGTATGTCAGATAAGAACTGGATTAACTACCAGCAACTCATCATCAGCCTTGGCAGAGAGTGCAGAACTTGAGGTAATGGGAAAACAGAGCTGAAAATTAATTGACTGATACATGATCATGCCGGGGATAAGGATGCCATTGTGTATACTGATGGGTCTGTGATCCGTGGTGAGAAATGAGCTTAGGGCTTTTCTGCTAGGGTAAAGGCAGATCGTCGCCGAACATAGTGAGGCTTACAAGATAACAACTTCCAGCATGAGATTGGAGGTAGAGGCAGTTACTGAACCGTAAGGTGGCTAACTGAAACTTCATTAACAAAGGCAGTCACTGTGTCAGACTATACGTCCGTGCTTCGAAAGGTTCAAAATGGTTGGCTACGGCATGAATGGAAAACACTCATAGAAGCTTAGAGTCTGCAGGAGCTGGTGTGGATCTACTGCCCTGGGCATGCCGGGGTATGCGGTAATGAGAGAGCTCACAGACTGGCATCAAGAGCACCCACAGTAGGGATACTGGATATGGATACGGTAGAGATACTGAGAACAATTAATGATCGCCTGTTAGAGAATGACACTGCAACAGATAAATCATCAAGGTAAAGACTGTTGGAATTTGGCATCAAACGTAAGGCTGGCAGAGATGACCGAATGAGAGGATACTTCTGTCGTATACAACTAGCGAGCTACAGGAACAGTCAGCATTTACACTCTTCAACATATACTGAGAGAAAGTGAGCCCCTATGGGTTTGTCCGGAGTGCAATAATGTCGATTCTGTTCAACAATAACAATAACATAGGAATTGTGAGGATCTACTTTACAAACACTGAGCTGTCTAAAGACCTACTATGATAAAATCATTGCCGCTTTCATGTTTCAGTGTGTTTGTAATTTGAAAATGTGTAATCTATATGCAACTGTTATGTCTGATGGGTGATCTGCTTGCTCTCTGCGATTCCATAAGAATGGTGTGTGACAAATATATTTCATGATATCTACACGTTTTTGCTTCCACCTGTTTTCCACCTTTGCTTCCTTATTAGTTATGCACGTTTTGTTAACGCAGTACCCCTAACTCCGATTCATTCATCTGTTTCATTCATAATTTTGCCACGCTTTATTTTTTTCTTTTCTCTATTGTCTTAACAGGCACTAGGAATGTTTAAAATCAGACCGTTTCACGTGCAGAGAGAGGGGACGGGTCGTATATTTGTAGAATCAAGAGCGATAATTCAAAAGTTGTACCTTTTGATAGATGCATGTAGAAAGAGAAAAGGGGAGATAATCAATCACAGTTACCCTCTCCCCCCACATCCGTTCGTTCGTGAATGTAATTGGCTACAGAGGAGCGGAGATCAAAAGACAGTTTGCTCGCTGCCGGGGTCTGGCGGTCGGCAAAAGGTGGCAAAATTAATTTTGATTCAAAATTTGACCACGAAATTCCCTAAAGGTGTTATGTCTCACACTGGTCAGCGACTTTTTGCCTATTTCATATATATGTTCCAGATTTCAAACTCAGTTTATCTAGTACCCACAAATTTTCAGACGTCTAGCTTCGATATTCTAGATCCATTATAACAGTGGAATTTCTTAGTTTTTTTTCGAGTGGAGATAGTCATTTTGTGTTGCGGTAAATATTTATAATAGCCTCTTGATCTAAAAACAGTAAGTACAATAGACGCCAAAATAACATTCTTATGCACCCAGCGGGTCTTTGAGGTTTACCTGTTCGGCTCTCTTGGTTTACCCGGAAAGAGAGAGAGAGTACCAACAAAAGACAATAAGAATAATTGTAACTGGACCTATAGCTATCCAGATTTCCTTTTTCCATTTTCATCTACATTCAGTGTGCTGTGGCGAAGAATATCAAATTTAACATTACCTGACTACCGACCACTTGTGTTGTGGCAAGGATTTATCCTGAAGAAAAGATTTATCTACCTGACATTCTATTTTACTATCGAATATTTCAAGCTACTGTACACTGTGACTATTTTGATCTCGAAGTTGTGTTTCATATCTGGACTAATTGCTGTGACATGAACAGAGTCAATAAAACAAAGACAACAAAATAGGCGTTCATCAAATAAGAACTGGGGCTTATTTTGCCAAAAGAACCGACACTGAATCTGTTACCTGGAGCATGGAGATATGTTCAAGTTGTTGTCAAACACTTATTCGGTAAGCGAGAATGAAATGTGATCACATGTTTGTCAGAGCGAGTGAAAGCAGGGATGAATAATTCTTATATTGTATAACTAATATACTCACTTTGTTTTTTTCTTCTTATGTTTGCTAATACTGTTCATTTTCAGAATAGACTAACTAGAAACTGTTCTTTACAGTATAGTCAAATTCTATACCATAGTGCTAATCTTTTGACCTTTTGGGGTTAAGTAACTTCTTGTGGGAACTTGTCTCAACAGAGGCAATTGCGCTTATGTGTCTATTCCTTTATTAATTCTGTAACCTATGATTTTTATATTCTGATATTTTGATAACTGTTGTGAAGTTTATTTATGTAAATAAAAGAAACATAAAAACTTAATTACCTGTGTCGGTCAGCTCGTCCCATTATCCCTATTCCATTAATATAGTTTCACGTTTGTGCGTCTATTTGTTGTTACTTATCTCTGTGTGTGTGTGTATGTGAGTGGTTGATATATATATTAATATATATATAGAAAGATATACTGTCTGATCAACAAATTTCTGTTGTAGAGATAGGCTGGACTAGAGTATCTTCTAAATCCAGGGACAGACTCTACCTTTCACCATTTCACTCGTGAAATCTATTTCTTTACCTTACCTCTCACTGAGTTACCACCTTTTTCAGTTCTATTCAGACGGGACCAAAATATATCTTAAATACCTATCAAAAATCTACGACATGGTGGAAAATTCAAACTGAATGGTTAATCAATACTCTTTAACTCCCAAGGAGCATAGGCCTTCAACAAACACATGCCAGGTTTTCCAGTCACGTGTCATCAGCTCAAGTTCTTTCCATGTTTTCCTCATCACTTTCACTTCTCTATCTAGTTCTCTTCTCTGTGTGTTTTTTTGGTCTACCTCTGCCTCTCTTTCCCTGGGGATCCCAGAAAAAAGGCTGCCTTTTAGTGCAATCAATAGGTTTCCTCAATGTGTGTCCTATCCATCGCCAGCGTCTTCTTCTCATCTCTTCTTTCACTGGCATTAGTCTGGTCCTTGTCATCAGTTCCACATTTGTGACTTCGTCATACCATTTAATTCTTCTATTCTACGCAAGCACCCAAGCATGGAGGCATATCTGGAGTCATCCTTATATGACCACCAGCTATCCACAATGCTATAGCATGTAGATTTGGATGTGAACCTCTGTCTGTGAGGCTAATTATACCTTCATTGACTTTTGAAATCATCCACACACTTCCAGGGATTCCCCCTGTGGTGAAACATGTTGAGAACCAGCATTGCACACTAAGCTTGGAGGAGTCATTTGAGCCCCATACGTAACTGTGGCTTTTACCTGCATGCAAGAGGAACTCACTATGGACCCCATGATAGGCAGGGGTAACTGAGAAGTGGCTCTGTGTAGGTGTAGTAAAATCTGCGAGAATAATCGTTCATTTCAGTAAGATTTTAGTCATAAAATGATAATAAATACAACAGCCCTATTGTGTCTGACGGTGATGCTCTCACGCGCCAGCATAGCGCTGAATTTAGTGCATAGGAACGGCTTAGAACCGCTCCCCCCGTTTAAACCTACTCGCGTTCCTTGTGACGTACATTTTTAACATTTTGCCCGATTTGATAGAGACTGTGGCAAGACTTACAATTAACGCTTTGGCGGAAGTGTGCCGCAAAATAACTATCTGAATTAACGTATTCTGTCAACTTTAACGCAAATTTAGTAGTAATCCTTACAATTTTGGTAGTGTTACACGATACAATACAAATTATTAACGCCAATTCTTACCCACCATGCACAGTGAGTCTCCTTATAGTTCCTGTGTGGTTTTGTTGCGGAAACCATCGGGAGAACATAGACTGTGCATAGATTACAGGAAACTGAATGCTGTCACAGAAGGTCAGGTGGATCCATTACCTGATACTACACAACTATTTGCCAGGCTGAACAAGGCAAAATATTTTTCTAAGGTGGATCTTAGCAAAGGCTATTACCAAATTCCAGTTAAGCCTGAGGTTCAACCTTATTTAGCCTTCAGCACCTCGGAAGGTCATTATGAGTTCAACATGTTACCATTTGGGTTGAAAAATGCCCCGAGTGTGTTTTCTAGGATGATGCGAAAATTGCTGGATCCCCTGAAAAATCCATGTATTTCGAATTTTATGGGTGATATCCTCATTGCTACGGAAACATTTGACGAACACGTTACCTCTTTGAATATGCTGTTTGATAGACTCAGAGAGGCTAACTTAACCGCTAGGCCAACAAAATGTTGTATTGGTTGTAAAGAGTTGGAATTCTTGGGACACACGGTATATCAGGGTAGCATGACCCCTGATCCCAAGAATCTGGAAAAATTTAAAGAAGCGCCTAGACCACAAACAAAAAAAGATGTGCGATCTTTCGTGTCGTTGTGTGGTTTCTACCAAAAGTACATTAAACATCTTAACTCTATATGTGCTCCACTGACGTATTTAACTCGCAAAGGTCAACCTGATACTATAATTTGGTCCGCACAGTGTGAATTGGCTTACCAGGAGTTAAAAGAAAAACTCACAAGCAGGCCAGTATTGCAATTGCCTGACTTGAATAAAGAACTTGTCGTGAGAAGTGATGCAAGCAATGTGGGTCTAGGCGCTACATTGTTGCAAAGGTCCTCCTCACAAGATGGAGAATTGAACCCAGTCGCTTATGCAAGCCGCAAGTTGAACAAGGCGGAAAAAATTATTCAACAAGTGAAAAGGAATGTCTATCTTTGATATGGGCGATAAAAAAATTCCAGATTTATTTATATGGCAGGGCATTTGTGGTCCAAACGGATCATTCACCACTCGTATTCCTGTCACAGGCCAAGCATGAAAATTCCAGATTATTGAGATGGTCTTTATTATTGCAGCCATACTCATTTCTGATAGAATACATCCCCGGACCTAAGAATATAGGTGCAGACTTTTTAAGCAGACATCCTTGTGATGAAGATCAGAAAAACGCATAAGACTTCATTGAGCTAAGTTATCTCGCAGATTATAACCTGCAAATGAATGCATGTTTTTAAGATGGGAGGTGTGTAGTAAAATCTGCGAGAATAATCGCTCATTTCAGTAAGATTTTAGTCATAAAATGATAATAAATACAACAGCCCTATTGTGTCTGACGGTGATGCTCTCACGCGCCAGCATAGCGCTGAATTTAGTGCATAGGAACGGCTTAGAACCGCTCCTCCCGTTTAAACCTACTCGCGTTCCTTGTGATGTACATTTTTAACATTTTGCCCGATTTGATAGAGACTGTGGCAAGACTTACAATTAACGCTTCGGCGGAAGTGTGCCGCAAAATAAATATCTGAATTAACGTATTCTGTCAACTTTAACGCAAATTTAGTAGTAATCCTTACAATGTTGGTAGTGTTACACGATACAATACAAATTATTAACGCCAATTCTTACCCGCCATTCCCCCCCCCCCCCCCCCGTTTCGTTTGACACATTCTGCCATGCAGATATACACGCGCGAGCAAAGCCAACCAAAGCAAAAACACGCAGACAAATTTATTTTCATCCTTGCGGTAGCATTTCTGACCTAACTGAAACAAGTTAGTTATTTGAAAAATACATGCTAGCGAGAGAGGGGAAGATGGCCGTCTTGTGCAAATTTTACTTGACGACTGTCAGTGGAAAAGTTGTAAAATCTAAACCAATATCAAACTGACCATAAAAATTATATGGTAATATAGCTTAAAGTTTAATGAGCAAGAATATGTTTGAAATAATATGATAGTCACAATATTAGCCCAGTTATTGAAGAAATACTAAATGTCTACGGACGCACTAACAGACTGACGGTTGTTCCTGCTTGTTAATTTTTTAACGTTAGTAGGGACGCCGACTTAGAAATAGCGGCATTGAGGTACATTCAAATTCGCTTGGGTAAACAGAGAGTATAGGGGGAAAGGGGGGCGGTAGGAAAATGTAATCCAAAACGAAACATCTTTTTGTATTGGCATAACTAAGGCAGGCTGGCCAATCGACTACCAGACGCAGAGGTGGGAATTATTATTATTATTTTTTTTAAAGAACTGCATTTGAATTCTGGTAGTCGAAGGTTTCGATTGGCCAGAGATACAAAATATTAGCAAAAAGCTTTCGCTGCTCAATGCCAGTTGAGAAAATTTTTATTCAGTTACGCTGAGATCAGCTGTGATAAATTTAAACTTAAATAATAGATAAATATTCACAGTTTGGGCAGAGCACAGGGAAACTGAGGCCATTTCTTTGTAAAGTCAGCGTCAATTGTTTATATTTTCTTGAATTGTGGTAAGGATGCTTTATGAATTACTATGTTTATTCCAACTACCAAAGTTAGATACTGCTATGGGGGAAAGTGAAGGACATGCCGGGAGCAGACATTGTTGCGTCCTCACTTTGAAATGTATCTAACTGGTGTATGTTGTCATGATTTTGTTTGAATATTATTGCATTAGAATAGTAATAAGCCTCTGTGTTCTATGAACACTATTAAAAAGAAACAGAAGAGAAAATCATACCAAAGGAAATGTGGTTACCTGTATTGAGGAAAAATATGTAAACGTACAGTGGCGTATCTGCCATAGGGACCTAAGGTGTGGTCACAGCAAGGTGGGAGTCATGTAAAGTTTTGGGGGCGTGATGAAACTACAGCCCCTCATACACAGTGACTCTCCCTGCTAGATTAATACAGTAATAGCTGTGAACATTTCCCACAGGACAGAGATAAATATATATATATTAACTTTATAGTGTTGGGCAAATTTGTGGCCGGGGGAGTGGACGGGAACGGCACCAAATCAAGTTAGATGTGACCGGGCTTGGTCACGGTGACAAATCAAGTCTAGTGTGACAGGGTGAGAATGGGGTGGAATCTTTTATCAATGTTCATCTGTTGTTTTACTGGCGACTGCCAGAGATGGTGATTACAGAATAGGAACATAACCCAGGTGATTCTTTTGGAGACTCGTAACTGTGTTTATGTTTTAGGCTGCATGATCGTCGAAAATATGGTAACATTCTTTTCTCTATTACCTGATGTAAACAAACGACACTTCCTACTGACGTTCAGGAAATAAGTTCAAGCTGGATTAAATATGAACGAACACCTTTATTAAGTGTCTGTAACCTCTGACAACTTCATAATAGTTCATAAATACATGTGCTTCTGTGGTATACAAACAAGTCATCTCATGAAATAACACACAGCCATCAAACTTACAAGATGGTCCAAAACCCAAAATCACTGCCTCGCTCGTCTCGTGCGTAAAACCAACTCACTTAACCCCCTTCTCTCAAACCATCACTTCCGTCCTAGCTACTGAGCAATTCTACCCCAAGTTCGATGACGTCATTTCTTAACCTTTAATTAAATCACTCATAGGATTTGTGACTAGTGTTATTACACTAACTAGACACGCTCAAATACTTAGTGTTTAATCTTGCTAAGTATTCTTACCCTAACTATAATTAAGTGGCAGCACCTTAGTGTTAATCCGACGTAACAGTCCGTACTGTCACATACGCCCGGGGCCACTAAAGTGTATCCCGTAGGAGACACTTTATTCCCTAGAAAAAAATTTACTAACTCTAAAAAAAATTATTGTGATTCATGTATCCCACCATAAATCATGTCAGAAGGACTACAATAAACAATAGATGGGAATAATGGATGAAGTAACACCATTAACATTTCACACACAAAAAATCGATCATGAAGGGGTAGGGACTGATGGACATAACATAAACGAGGGACACATGGAAAAAAAAAACTATGGAGGTTGTGGTAGCTACAATTAGTACTAATAAGTGGCCCAAAAAAAAATATGGGCAAAATAGAACAGTAACTAACAATCATCAACGAACTAACAAAACGCTTTATGGGTTTATAGTCAGCAATATCTCTCACACTTGTGCGAATCATAAAACATAAAATAACATGACAAGCGAGTTAACGTCGCAAGGAAAAAAAAACTGGAAAAAAATATGGCGGGTGCACATAAAATATAGCGGATGCCCAAAATGGCTGTCACCCTACACGTCACTGAAGTGGGTGATGAAAAAAAAATATGAATGGAACAAATGGACATAAAACTACAAAACTTGGTGGCAAAGTATGGGCAAAATGGGTAAGTCTCATTAAAAAAATGACTTTGCCGGTGTAACAATAACCGGAAACAATGAATGGAATGGAAACATGGTAATCAATGGACAATGGTATAGAATATATAAATGGGCAAATAGTTAAATCACATGTATGAGTGTCGGTGTAACAATAACTGAAAATTCAAACAATCATAATGCAATATGGTGTCATCATCATAATGAATCGTGAATGATGCCAACATTAATGGCGGGTGAAGATGTACATTAGTTAATCACTTTTATTTGGTACAACAGAACGATGTAAACCGTAAAAAAATCTGGGCAAAATCTTACGTCAGAAACATGGCAAAAAGAAAAACAAAAAAAAAAAAAAAAAAAAAAATCATAGGGGCATACAAGATGGTCAAATATTACATTAGTCAAAATAATGTGACATAATGACGCTAACGCGTGTAAAAGGGAACTACATCAACTACAATATATCAGGACTGCAGAGATCGTCTGAGTTGGTGGATCTCCATCAGCAGTGGTCGAAAGGATGTTGTAAGGGAAATGTTCATGTACCGGTAGATTCAGCAATGTCTTTCTTGCGGACGAAAATGTAACAGCTCTCCATAAATAACGGCTGTTGGACTTTCCTATCTGAACTGGAAATGTGCGTAAAGTGTGTAACCCAGATGTTCAAGGATGCGTAACGATTGGTCTTCACGGTAGCATCAGGATCAAGCAATTCAGCAGGAGGGTATTGTGTAGGAGACCTGCATCGGAAGACACGAGAAGCAGGGTCGACTTCATGCTAAAAATAATAGCAGGGCAGGAAATGTCAACCTGACCGGAGACGGCATCTGGAGGTAAGTGCAGTTCAATTTGTAAACATCTTTGCAAAAATGTTCATTGCTTCCAATCTTTCAATGGCTTACAATAACAGGCGAGGATCGTACTGTGTAGGTTGGGATGTAGGAACAATGGCATGGACTACGGGAAACAACGGGAGGGTCGGGGTGGAGGCTGCGGACTGGTATGAGGATAACGGAGGGGAACACGCAATCTACGGGACGGAGGTGTGACAGGGGGAGGGAGAGGCGGAGGAGAGGGACTACGGTAAGGAGAATGAACAGAACCACGGGAGCGACGAAAACGGGTTCGTACATGGGCGACCCGCTGGTGAAGGTGCTTAGGAAAGGGAACAGAATCGTAAATGAATTTTGGATGACGACGTCTTAAGAGAAAACGAGCTGAGGGAAGAGGAACATCAGGTCCAATATCAAAAGAAGAATAATCGGGGGAAGAGTCAAGATCAGAGGAAGGGGGAGAAAAATAACCGGAGGGAGGTGGAGGAAAATAACCATAAGGAGGAAGAGAAGGTTCAACATCTGAAGAGTCAGTCTCATGTTCTGTATCAAGGTCGGAGGGAGGCGGAGGAAAATAACCATAAGGAGAAAGAGAAGGTTCAACATCTGAAGAGTCAGTCTCATGTTCTGTATCAAGGTCGGAGGGAGGCGGAGGAAAATAACCATAAGGAGAAAGAGAAGGTTCAACATCTGAAGAGTCAGTCTCATGTTCTGTATCAAGGTCGGAGGGAGGCGGAGGAAAATAACCAGAGGGAGGAAAAGCGGGGTCAGAAGAGAGTTGAACAGAGGGAGGAAGGGAGGTATGGACAGGAGTTGCGGCAGTAATAGGAGGTACAATAATATCATGCAGAGGCGAAGCATGAGAGGGGCCAAAAGTAACGGAGGGTAACTCAGCCAAGCGAGCATCACAGGAGAGGATACGTGAGTACAGCTCAGGTGGAGGGATATGAACCTCAACGGTGGAACAGGAATGATAACGTCTGTTAAAGGTTTTTCTCCACTGTGTTATTGGCTTTATATATGCTCTTAGTCCATTTTCTGTCGTTATCATACATCTTTGTTTGTCACTCGTAACATTATTTATTTCAATTATCTTTCCTTGTTTTATTATATTGATAACGTTTCTCACTGCAATGCGGCAGTGTCTTTTATTGAGACTGTTCCAGTGTGCCCTTCTAGCAGCTGTTTGTTGCTGTGACAATTGTTGTTGAAGCAGGTGGTTTTTCTTTTGCAACAAAAATACTTGATGCTCTAGCTGTTGAATGGGTGAATCCATCCTAAAAAAACAGTTACGAGCTGGTCACGGCACCAAATCAAGTTATGTGGCCGGGGGAGTGGACGGGAACGGCACCAAATCAAGTTAGATGTGACCGGGCTTGGTCACGGTGACAAATCAAGTCTAGTGTGACAGGGTGAGAATGGGGTGGAATCTTTTATCAATGTTCATCTGTTGTTTTACTGGCGACTGCCAGAGATGGTGATTACAGAATAGGAACATAACCCAGGTGATTCTTTTGGAGACTCGTAACTGTGTTTATGTTTTAGGCTGCATGATCGTCGAAAATATGGTAACATTCTTTTCTCTATTACCTGATGTAAACAAACGACACTTCCTACTGACGTTCAGGAAATAAGTTCAAGCTGGATTAAATATGAACGAACACCTTTATTAAGTGTCTGTAACCTCTGACAACTTCATAATAGTTCATAAATACATGTGCTTCTGTGGTATACAAACAAGTCATCTCATGAAATAACACACAGCCATCGAACTTACAAGATGGTCCAAAACCCAAAATCACTGCCTCGCTCGTCTCGTGCGTAAAACCAACTCACTTAACCCCCTTCTCTCAAACCATCACTTCCGTCCTAGCTACTGAGCAATTCTACCCCAAGTTCGATGACGTCATTTCTTAACCTTTAATTAAATCACTCATAGGATTTGTGACTAGTGTTATTACACTAACTAGACACGCTCAAATACTTAGAGTTTAATCTTGCTAAGTATTCTTACCCTAACTATAATTAAGTGGCAGCACCTTAGTGTTAATCCGACGTAACAGTCCGTACTGTCACAAATTGTCCACACATACTTTTAGTTGATCCTTTTTATGTAAACTATCTTGTCCTCATTTTCAAAGACCTGTCCAAGAGATATGACTGGACAGGCAAAATAAATTGTACAGAAAAGATTAATTTAAAGAAAACTTTAACCACTGTTTTATTCACTTCCTCATAGAAAATTAAAGTGTTTTTGTGGTGTGTACCATCATCTCATTTCTCCCCTAGACACTAGGTACATCATACACCATACACTAGAGCCACAAGAGTGACCGTGTGAGATCTAGGGAGGTAGCGTTAGGTACCCTGCACATAATTCATCATCATCATCTTTTAGAGTCAGGGCCTACATGTGCTTGACCTCACACGGTTTATGCAGACACCGATTTCATTCTTTGTTAGGATACCATCATAACCTCTCCAGCAAAATCAACTTTGCTACAGTAGGACGTGACGATTCCTTGGGAGAGCCCAGAACCAGAGCTCAGTGTTTCAGCTCTGCATATTTGGAGAGCCCCCTTGGATGGTGGGGAATGCACAGTTTGCCACACGCTTCTTCCTCCTAGCGTGGGACCAGATGTGATGATCCTTTAAATGCTGGCCGAGCTACAGAAGCTGGAGCTCATGACTTCAATTCAGCAAGTTTCGGAATGGCAGAAAAGCCACAGGGAAAACCCTAGAACTACAGTGTAGATAATACCTTGGAGTCTTCACCTTGGTATTTACTGTAAAAGAGCGAAAAGCTTAGCAGCCCTTGTTAAACAACAACAACGGAAGCGCTCTTATATGAAAGTCTGTAGCTTTTTGGTTGTTTTTGTTTCAGAGCTATACAACAGGACTGGCTTGACATTCGATGGTACTTCGCCGAATGTTTATTTCAAAGAAAATATCGCGTTCCTATCACATGCAGTTAACGGATAAAGTCAATTTTTGCCAGCAAGCCCGTGGGTTTCACATGGTTCCCTGAAAAGTACCTTTAATCAAGGGGATACCACGCCGTCAAATGTCTATAGTAGAGGGCGAATACGAAAATTCCTTAGCTTAAATAGTCTTCCCGTTTTCCCTCTCGGTCACCAGAGATCTATCAAAACATCCCTTGTGATCTACCGGTAGATCAAGTTCGACCAGTTGCTGACCCCTGCTCTAGCCAGGCTAAAGTACGCTATCAGAAACAGAAATGAATGTAGCAGGCCAGATATTATAGAGGAAACTACAGGTCAATACATATCTGCACACTATGGATGCAGTGTAACACTATAAAAGATACCATCACATGTGGGGATAGCAGGAAATGAGCTTGCAGACAAAGAAGCCAAAGAGGGAAGAACTATGTATAACAAAATTGAAGTAGGCTTAGGGAAGTTTGAAATTAAGAGCTTAATGGCTCAAGCAATAACTAAAGAGTGGATAACAGCATGGGACCAAAGTAAAAAAGTAAGACACTCATATAAAATCCTTCGACCAAAAAAAACCAAGCAAAAAATGTCAAATACAAGATGAATTAAAAATACCAACTAATAAAAAATTGCTGAGGCTTAAGCTTGGAACTGGGTATTTCATGATTGAGGAACCCACATGTGAAGAGTGTCACGAACCAAACACAATTAGACACTTTCTGGTGGACTGCATAAAATATGACCAGCAGAGGCATGACATTAAGACAATAATGTAGTAACCACAAGGTAGAAATGAGTGTAGAAAATCTCATAGGCACAAAGACCCCATCAGAGGTGCAAAAGTTAATAAAACACTATATTACAAAAACTAAAGCTAACATATAAAAAAATTAATAAGGATCCGAGCCAGTAGTCCACACTGGTGAAAGACTCCCCCCAGATACATACAGATTAACCAAGTAAACCGTCCAGGGAAAATTAAAAACATACCAGCTTAGAAAATATCATATTTTGGATTAAAAAAGCCATTTTGAACTATAACTAAAAGAGGAAAAATACCTACTAGAGATAATATAGTATAAAATAAATACAAACAAAAACATATTACAATAAATGAAACACGTCCTGATATAACCAACAGCTCCATGTACATAGTAGATGGTTGAAAGATGCGTGCTACAAAGAAAAGTAGCAAACACATTAATACAAAAAAAAAAATAAAAAGACAGCTGATAGGATAGTCAGGTAAACCTCTACACCCCAGGGTAGAAGAGGAACGACTAAGTAATTAAGTAAGTATTTACGCTCACGGTGCAGTGCAAGAATGAAGATAGTGATAACTGTTTCTTTGTCTATATCCACAGATACCTCATGATGTTTTCAAAAGTGGTGATAACAGATTGTAACATTTACGTGTATCTGTTCTTCTATTTTGAGAACTGCTTTCTTTTAAACTTAATAAAAGGTAAAAGGAGTCCCTTAGCAGAACCTGCCATAGGGGAACGAAGTGTTACAGACTTCACCATACTAGGTCCAGCTTTTTTTCTGAGGTGAGGTGACCAGTTCCCTTCTTCGCTGTCTTCCTCTTGCACGTTTACCTTCAACTAATATGGTCTTCAGTAAGGTGTTATGTCTTTTTACGTGGCCAAAATTTCATAAAATGTAACTAAAGGCGGAAGCGTTAATGCCGACAAGATGTTTTGGCTATGCCAGAAGTGAAGATCGAAGGATACACTGGCTGAGATGTGGAGAAAGTGGTAGTGAAGCCACATAAATAAAAGCCAGTGACAATCACGAAAGACAGTTCTTCAGTGTTATAGAGAACCAATCCTGACATATGGCAGTGAGTCATGGACAATTAGTTAACAAGTAGGGAAGGCACAAGAGGCCACATAGATGTGGTTTTACAGAAGAATGTTAAAAATACCACGGACAGCCAAAAGGAGTCACGAGGATGTCCTGACAGAGGCCAATGCGCAAAGGAAACTTACTTCACAAGTTAGAAAGAAGCAATTCACTCTTTTTGGCATGTTATTGTGGCAAAATTTGGTACCACTTGCTTTGTTTGTGAAAAAATGTGTAACGCGACACACAGCGATAAAAGGGTGAAGGGACAGCTCGGTGGGTCTTGTTTTGAAGTTGACGTTGGGCTGAAATATTTGCATTTCGCCTAAGCTGTACAGCATTGGGGAAAGTGTAGGAAGGAGCGAATATATGAAACATGGCCGACCTTAAAAATGTGCATTTTCAGGAAAGAAAGTCTAAAGCTTGGTGCAAGGAGATTTAAACTGTAATCATTCATATAAGGAGATAGAGAATGAGTGATTTCCAAAAGGATATTATTCAAATGTAAGTAGTTTTAAAAATAATTAATATTTTTCATAGTCATCACATCTGCTAATAGTTAGCTCGTGATCTTTAAAAATTTATTATAAATTCATACCTCAACGGATTTCGATAAAACTTGGACAGAATGAACGCTTCCTATTGGGATAATGAAAGGATACCTAGGAAGGAAGGAAAGGTATAAGTGTGAGGTAAAAAGAAGAGAAAACAAGTACAGAAGAAGCACAGATCGCCTCAAACCAAGAGATTTAACAAAAATCTAAGCGGACTCAAGACGGTGCTTTCTCGAACGGGAGAGTCGCCCAAATATAAGGACAGAGCGGCACGTTTAAAATCACACACACAAAATCCAGACGCCAGAGTGAGAGACTGGAAGACAGTGTCTGCAAGAAAAGTTTTTTCCCGCTGCATGCAGGGCAAATAGACTTCAGCAAATACAGCCTCACCGTGCGCTTATTAATCCTAGATGGTATGTAAGTTTATTAAAGATATATGTGTGACTAATATTTTATTTCAGATTTTGTTTACGATTTGATTGTACAAGACCTAATAAAAAGGGTATACAAGAAGCCAGTGACGCTAACCAGAGATAACCTCCACCGGCATTGTCAGGAAGCATAACAATTAATTGGTTAGCCAAATATATCATGGCTAGTTCTTGCCTGGAAGCTTACGACATACCAGCAAGTACATAAGTGACTTGGCATCCATAAGTGGAAGGCAAAGGTTATATCTTACCCATGTATCATAACATGTGATTTATTCATGTATTTTGTTATCTTCTGCACAGTAGACACTATCTTATCATGCTATCTCTGTAACATACTACCATGAATCGCTCATTTATATTCAAACACTGAAGACATGGTCGCCTCATGAACATCAGTAGTGGGTGAGCTTGTTGGAACACCATAGCCACCTATTACCTTTTGTTCCAGGTTTTATGATCGCTCATGATCGAGTGTCTGATCGAGTTCGTGATCAAGTACCAACTAAAGACTTGAGGACCTTTGATCCTGCTAACTGGAGCCTAGTGGTCAAACAATCTTTAACACCTTAGTCCCCCGTAGTTATAGGGCGGGCTGAAGGAAAGTCTTCTTGATTATCAGTGTGTCTCAGAAACCTCGAACACACGTGACGTAATGCAAGTTGAGTTTACGTGTACCCAATCCAACAAACACTGTGAGCGTTCCAAAGCGATAGTCAATGATGAGAAATTCTAGAGACTAGATAGCAAGAGATACCAAAACTACTGTGACAGACTTTATAATTTCATTGGAAGATACCCAAGGCTTTTTACTTTTATTTATTTTACTTTGTAAATATAAATAATCATACATTTTACCATCTTCCAACACCCATTTCTCATTACAAGCTAGATAGATGTACATAATAAATTATGAAATTGTACTCATTTGACTCGTTAAATTTTGAGTTACTTTTTCCAATTTAATTATATTATCACATAGGGTTACTATAGCGAAAGTGGCGCAGTATACTTCTGAAGCCTAAATCTATTGTCCATCTCAGAGTATTCACAGCCGTAACTCAATTGTGATGCCAGTGTACTTCTCTGGCACTGGGACTTCATACTTTGTAGAGAGAAATTCTACTTCTTCTCTACCACCATCATCACACTAGAAAAACCTTTCGCTACAGTTATGAGAAGAGAAAAGCTGGAATATATCGTAACAACAGGTAAGATTGAAGGAAAAAGAGATAGGGGAAGACAAAGAGAGCAAATACTGGACAGTTTGACATCGTGGCATGGAAGGAGGTCAACAGCAGAATTTATAAATTGTACTGGAGACAGGAAGTTGTGGAGAGGCGTGATCTCCCACGCCACAAGGCATGGAAATTGAAGAAGAAAAAGAAGACAATCACGGGAGCCAATGGATGGGTCAACTGATTTAATTGTGAACACCTGTGCTGATACCACCATCCCCCCTTTAGCTCTCTAAGTAACATTGGCCTTCAAGAAACTTGTATACCAAGTCTTGTTGTCCCGTACTATCATCTCAAGGTCTCTCCATGTCAGCTTCGTCTCCTTTATGTCTGTCTCTAGTTCTCTTCTCCCTGTGTTCTTTGGTCTCCATCTACCTATCGTACCAAGAAGATTTCAGAACAAGGACTGTCTTGTAAAGCTATCAACAGGTTTTTTTTCCTCAAAGTGTGCCTTATCTATCTGCAGTGTCTTCTTCTCATCGATTGTTCAACTGGCACTTGTCTGGTTCTTGTCATCAGACCTACGCCGTGGTGACGTATACGTGTACAGTGGAGAAAAGGGGGGGGGTGTGGTATTGCGAGGCGGCGGTCCGCTCAGGGTGACAGCCAGGAATTGGGTGCCATCGGATACTTTTTTGATAGGACCTACTGTTAAAGATATATTTGCAAGTATTTATTAATGGGTTGGGGGGGGAGGGGGGGGTGTTTGGAGAAAGGTGGGATCCGCCCTGGGTGCCAAATACTTTAGGGCCGTGTATGTGTTGCTGTCTAAATTTTGAAGACATCAACTCGGTTCATATTTTTTGATGATCTAAGAAAGAGAACTGTTTATTTAAGTTTGTGACAAGTTGATTTGTGGTTATCTTCCCTTGTCTTATGGATAGATGTTGACCTGTCTTAAATAGTTGTCAGGTCTTAAGTCTCTATTCATATGACCATATACGGAGCTCTTTGCCTCTCGTTTGGCGGAAACGCCCTGGTCTAGGTTAGTTTCGCTCAGGTCGGTGCTGTCGGCACATGCGCAAGTTTTTGGCGCAAAGACCGAGAGACTTCCGGGTTAGCAGTGTACTTTGGGCTTCTAGAGCGGACGTACTGGTCCGTAGATTCTCTCTGCCAAGTTTTGATGGGGATTTGGAAGTTCGGTGAATGACTGATTTGTCATTCTTCCTTCCCCAAGTTATTCTTTATGCCAGGGATGGCAGTGTTGTGATTCATTATGTTTTGAGGATTCTAAAAAAAGGTAACACAGATACATTTCTTGATCTTTCGTTCGTTTAGATCACAAAGGTACTTTCATTGCTTTATGGCGACATAGTGAGCGAAGCTCACAGTGATATATTATATAGTACCCCAGTATGGGTGCATGTTGAAGAAACCAAGACTACGATGTCCTTTTGGATGTATAAAAGCCCAGAGAATTAACTTTATGTAATCCGCAATGCAGGCGGTATGATTGGCAGAAATATATGTACACAGAAAGATATAAACAAACGAAGGTTACCTGATTATCGAGGCCCGCTACCTGCGGCCTGATTCTGTCGCCACAAGAGGCCCGTTGTTACGGCCGATAGTCTTCACTAGAAGAAGTACCTGGCGTGTGATGCCAGATGGAGTCTTTGACTTCCCATTAAACAAGTTCATTGACTTTGTTATTAAGCAACTGGAACCGCCCTTATCGTGCGGCATATTTGTTAAAGGACGGCCTGACGCGTTTAGTCAGGGGCCCTGAGCTACAGTAAGAAAGAACGTAGATTGTCAAGCCAGCTCTACTAGCATCTTATACATGAGCTATCCAAGATTTATGATGCTAGATATTAATGATCATTACCACACATGAAATGTCCATGATCCTTGTTCAATTGACTGTGTCGTCTATCAGCGTATGTCCTGTAATAAACGTTTGAAGAAAAGTCATCAGTACTAACTACATTTATGACTTCTACTTGTGGTGGAGTGAGATTGGTGTGCAACTACATAAGAGCCTATACGACTTTGTGTCCACGATCTGCTGATATCTACATACACACCTACACTCTCAACCACATCCTATTACGAGCATTACACTCCTGGGAAGCTGTACATTGTTTGAGTGTCTGTTTTGTTACACCCTGTCAGCGCCTCAATATTTGGTGACCAAAATACACAACGACATTATACTGTCCAGGCACGACACAACCTTACCCACAAAACAGCGCTTAACAATCTGGTAGGCCAGATTCGTGGGTCTTTCAAGATAACATTGTGGAGTGTCAGCTACGCAGCGAACAGTACTAAGTAGGTCAACGCTTTATACTGCTTCATGGACCACAACTGCTTATGAAGTCGATTTACGCTGTACTACAAAAGTAAACACCCCTTTAACACTTTGACAGTCATCTATGGGCATATGTGTTTACGTTCAAGTCAAGTGGTTTACGTTCAAGCTCAGGTTGTAAACATTTCCAGCTATTGTTTACATATTACAGTCTACACATACCAATGTTGGATCTTCCGGTCTCAACTGGTTTGTTGAGTATGACATTGTAGCTGTACTTTGGAGACCTCTACCTGTTGGCAAGTTACTGTGTACTTCAACGGTGGATCGTCTTCCTTTGCTGTTTACAGTTGTACTGCATTGAACTGCATCTTTGCGGTGGTTGAGGATTGTGCTTGAGATAAGTGGCCCGTTTATGTGTTAAACTGTGCCTTTATTTGTGTTCAACTGAGCCTTCCTCTATACACATTCTTTATATTTTGTATTTACATATTACATGCATTCTTTGTTTACATGTTTTTTGTTTACATGTTGTATTAGTGTGTATATTTTGCGGGTTCAAGGTTGGGCGGTGTCTTTCAGTAGAATATCCCACTTGACCGAGGGTCTACTGTAAGCGTGTCTTTAGGGACTGTGCATATTTCCCACAGTGGAAATTGCTTGCGACATTTGTTGCTATTTTTGTTTAGGTGTGACGAGGTGTCCTTTTCATCGTTGTTTATGTCATATTTTTGCTGTTCTTTAGTTTTGATTTCATTTGTTTGTATTTGTCTGCCTCCTCTTCCTTTCATTTATTTCTATACATCTTTTTGTTTATAACAGTGTTGTCAGTTGTTTTGTTTAATTTTTCGCAGTTATCATTGCAATATTTTGCAACATTTGATTTAGTTAAGCTTTATTTTTGATTTGACTTCTGCGAATGTTTTCGTTTGTCCAGATGCTTGTCTTTGTTTAGGTATTGTTATATATTGTTGTTATATACAGTCTATATATATACTTGGTCATGTACTGTTATTAATAGGATGCACTTTAGATACTGAGCTGTTTGTTGGTGACATTATACACAAGGTAATTATACAAAGTCTTTGTCAAAGACTTGTCTCCCACTGAGACTGGGATAAAGTGTGTTATTATTTCAGAGGTATTGATAGCATATTATTGGACATAATGTCTACATTGGATTACTTTATCCAGCAAGGGATAACCCTTGGTGAAACTGGTGAGAAATTGAAGGAGTTTGCACTTACTCAATACGACAAGGCGCAAAAAGCAGAAGAGAAAAAACAAAAAGCTGAGGAGAAAAGATTGGAAAGAGAAGCTGAAGACAGAAAAATTCAGCAGGAAAGAGAAGAGAAAAAGTTACAAAGAGAAGCTGAAAAGAAAAAGTTACAAAGAGAAGCTGAAGAGAAAAAGTTACAGCAGGAAAGAGAATTTGAAGAGAAAAAGTTACAAAGAGAAGCTGAAGAGAAAAAGTTACAGCAGGAAAGAGAATTTGAAGAGAAAAAGTTACAAAGAGAAGCTGAAGAGAAAAAGTTACAAAGAGAAGCTGAAGAGAAAAAGTTACAGCAGGAAAGAGAATTTGAAGAGAAAAAGTTACAAAGAGAAGCTGATGAGAGAAAACAGAAAATGGAACATGAAGAAAGACTCTTGGCTTTGGAGATATAGAAATCGAAAGTTATGAATGTGGGTAATTCTCAAGCAACTTCTAGTAAGACAAATGCTAATACTTATAAGGTAAAATTACCTCCTTTCAATAGTGCAAAAGACGATATAACATTCTATCTTGATAGATTTGAACTCACATGCGTATCGCATAAGGTGGATAAGGAACAATATGTCAGTCAACTATTAGAAATACTTACAGGTGAACCATTAAGTACTATAATGGCAATAGATGATCCTGACAAGACTAACTATGAAGTTGTTAGAGCAACATTGTTGAAAAGATATCAACTTAAAGAAGACGATTATCGCCTTCGTTTTAAGACTATGTTGCCAGAAACTGGGGTAGAGTTCTCAGACTTTATTACAAAGATACGTCTTACTTTCACTCGATGGATTGAACTGTCTAAGACGGAAAAGACATATGAAGCACTTATGGACTTGTTACTTAGGGACAAAGTAATGTCATCAGTTAATGAGTCCTTTCTGGCCTTTATACATAAACGAAAACCTAAGAACATAAAAGACATGGAACAATATTGTTGCCAGTATGTCACTGCACACCCGCAACAAACGATTAGCAACTCTAAGGTTAAAGAAGGTTTGCCAGTGGCTTCTGCGACACCATATGGTGCTAAGTTTCAGGGAAAATTTCAAGGTACTCAACGCAACTTTGATAAGAAAAGTAAGCGTAATTTCGGACAGGATCAAGGTGATCCATCCCATAGAGGTTCGTCTTCATCGAATTGGAGGCGATCTGACAGCCCTCATAATTTTGGTTCCAACAGATTTGGAAACTTCCGCAGGGGTAGCCACAATAGAAACTATCCTAGCTTTAATAATTCTTCAGGAAAACAGCAATATCAATCTAGTAGATATTCTCATCAAGGTGTAAATCACAATCACAATTGTGAGAACTGCGGTTCAAAACAAAATAATAATAGCAATAGGGCTAATAACAATAATTCCAGGGGAAATAATAATCGTGGTAGATCGCAACACAACAATAATAGATCATGCCATCATGCTAACTGTACTCAACAAGAGTCACATATAGTTAGTAACGAATCGAATAATAATAAAGCTGATCATAGTCAAATCACTTCTTTGCCTTCGATTTTGGGAGAGCATCTCAATGCCCGCAGTGCACTACTTTGTTTGAACCTACTACAATATCTACCTTGAGTTGTGGTCATCCTCTTCCCGCCGCAGCGGTGCATGACGGGAGAGGATCTCTTATCCTACATAGGGGTCTAGTGAATAACAATCCAGTCTCAGTCCTCTTTGATTCTGGATGCACTACTATTGGGGTTAGACAATCTCTTATAGATCCTTCCTGTGCCACTGGAAAAGTGGTCAAATGTGTAACATTTGGTGGCACAGTAGAAAAATATTCGACTGCTATCATCCACATAGCTACTCCCTTCTTTACGGGAGATGTCCACGTGTGTCTGCTACCGAATCCAATTTCGGATCTTATCATCGGACGTATACCCGGGGTTAAGGAGTGTACCCCGCAGCAGATTATTGCTTGGGAAGAGCAAAATATGGAAGCTGCTAATGCAGTTGTCACGAGAGCACAGGCTCGGAATATGCCTCAGACTTCATCGACTGAAGATGAAGTACTTGATCAAGATGATCATTCTATGATTTCGCGTGACTCTTTCATAAAAGGTCAACAAGAGGACACTTCTTTAAAAAAATTCTTCCTTCTGGTAAAAAATGGTGATCCTAATCAGAACACAAATCGCAAATCTTGGATCACTATGAAGAATGGCGTACTAGTGCGTATGGTACAACACTCAGACATATCTATACATTCCCAAATTCTTGTTCCGAAAGACATGAGAGTTAGAATACTGCAACATGCTCACGACTCCCAATGCGCTGGTCATATGGGATTTTCACGTACTAAGTCGAGAGTTCTTGCGGCTTTCTTTTGGCCATTCATAAACAGAGACATACATCTTTACTGTCGCTCGTGTAAAATATGTCAAGAAGTCAGGTCGAAGGGTCCTCGCCATGCAGCACCTATCCAGGCTGCAGACATTCCTATCCGTCCATTTCAGAAAATGGCAATAGATATCATTGGCCCTTTTAAAATCAAATCAGCCAGAGGACATCAATTTATTCTTACATGTGTTGACATGTGTACTCGATGGCCAGAGGCCATACCTCTTAAGAGCATTTCTACTGCCGATATTTCAGACGCTCTTTGGCTGATATTTTCACGATTGGGATTCCCTAGGGAAATCTTGTCAGACCATGGCACCCAACTGATATCTGACACAATGTCACAAGTGATGTTTACTCTTAATATTAAGAGGTCACTGAGTAGTATTTATCATCCGATGTCTAATGGGTTAGTCGAACATCTCAATAGAACTCTCAAAAATTTACTTGGGAAGATAACTGAGGATCATCCTCAGGATTGGGACAGAGTTTTACCCGCTGCTCTCTTCGCATACAGAGAGGTTCCTAATGAACATACCGGGTTTTCTCCCTTTGAGCTCGTCTTTGGCGCATGTCTGCGCGGTCCAATGTCCTTGCTTCACGATCTTATAGCTGCCGATGATATCAGTGATGACACACAGTCTTTGTACGAATATGTCATTGCATTCAGGCAGAAAATCATTGAAGCATGCAAATTAGCAACTTTTGCTTCTGAATATGCGAACGAAAAGGCAAGGCAATTCGCAAATAAAAATAGATGCCTACGTCAACTTTGTCCTGGAGACAAAGCATTCGTATTACTTCCTTCCAGGGAAAATAGACTTCTCATTGGTTGGAAAGGTCCTTTTATGATTGTCTCTAAAATTTCTGATGTCGACTATGTTGTCGATATAGACGGAAAGCATAAAACTTTTCACATAAATATGCTTACGGAATTTTATGAACGTCCAGAGTACTTACAACCAATCTTTCAAGCGACGGATGACACTTCAGTCCCTCGTGGTACTCATCTCTGTCGGTTATACAGGATGAAGAATCTACTTTCTCTGACGTTAATCTTCCTCTTCCAATGATTCCACTTCACTCTACGGAATCATGGAAAAATGTTGCAATTTCACCTAAATTGTCTACTGAGGAACAGCTACAAATCTCTTCCATGTTACAAACATTTCAGGATGTTCTCACGGACATTCCTGGACACACTACGGTCATTGAACATGACATTGTACTTACTGACCATACTCCTATCAGAGTCAGACCTTACCCAATTCCTCTTCATTTCCAAATACAAGTCGAGAAAGAATTGGATGAAATGATACTTCTTCTTTCTTCTTCTTCCATCCTTAGCCACCGACCGTCAAAGCAGTCAGTGGCCATTACGCTAGTGGCGTCTTAGGGCAACAGCAGATAGGTTTTCTTTGCCATTGTTTCCCATCACGCCTATTGGCGTCTTTAGGGCAATGGCAAATCCATCCATTTGCTGTTGTTTCCGTAATCGAAGTGACTGGCAAACGGGTGATCAGCCCGTTGGTATGAAATGATACAGTTGGGTATAATTGAACCATCCAATTCGGCATACTCGTCGTCTATGGTTATTGTTCGAAAGAAAGACAATAACATACGCCTTTGCGTCGATTACCGTAAACTAAATCAAGTAACGAAGTTCGATGCTGAACCTATGCCTCTGTTAGATGAACTACTTACTAGACTTTCTAACTCTCGTTTCTTCACAAAACTCGACTTGTCTAAAGGTTACTGGCAAGTTCCTCTAACTGAACGAGCCAAATCTTTCACTGCTTTCTCTACACCTAGGGGTTTGTTCCAATGGAACTTCATGCCTTTTGGCCTTATGAATGCCCCAGCTACATTCGTACGCATGATGCGTCGAATACTGTCATATCGTTCTAATGTTATTGCATACTTGGACGATATCTGTCTTTTCAGCGATTCTTGGGAAGATCATTATTTGGGATTATATGAACTGTTGTCTACTCTACGCGAACATAATTTGACAGCTAAACCCTCTAAAGGATATGTTGGGTTTAGTGAGATTTATTTTCTTGGTCACCGTGTTGGACATGGTCTCTTGAAGACAGAAGACCACAACACTTCTAAGATACTAAACATCACTATTCCTAAGACTAAGAAACAGATCCGTAGTCTCTTAGGCCTAATACAGTTCTACGGAAGATTCATTCCGAATCTTTCCTCTATTACGGCACCACTCTCAACCCTATTGAAGAAAGGGTCTCCTAATATGGTGCGCTGGTCCCAAGAATGCCAATCTTCACTGGATCAGATTAAGTCATTATTTTCATCTCCTCCGATTTTAAGACTACCTACAGCCGATAAGACGTTTGTCCTTCGTAGTGATGCCTCATCAACAGGGATCGGGACGGCACTGATGCAGGAGTATTCAGAAACTCTGCATCCTGTAATGTATGTCTCGAGGAAATTGAATGCGGCAGAAAGGAATTATTCTGTTCTGGACCGAGAATTGCTTGCTATGGTCTGGGCAATTCTTAAATTGCAAAGATTCCTTCTCAGCGCGCATTTCATAGTACAAACTGACCAAAAAGCTCTCACAGCTATGCAGAGTAAGGATTTGAAGAGTTCGAATCCACTCGATATGCTATTGCTCTTCAACCTTTTCATTTCACAGTACGAGCTATCCGTGGTTTGGATAATGTGATGGCAGACATATTGTCGTGATGCCCACATGAATCTACTTAATTCTTTTGTCTAGATCTGCTGATACATATCTAGAGTTATGACTGTTCTTACAATAGCATGCTACTAGAACATTCGTGGTCACTTTATTTGAATCCATGGTTATGGATTGATTGGTTTCTTTCTCTGTTACCTTCTTTGGTATAACAGAGGAAGGTTTAGTTATCACGATATAAAGGTCAAAAAAATTAATTCGGCCACATTTAAAATTTAGATATGTATTAAGTGACTATGGTACATTATAACATTCTCAGAATTGTGCCATTTGTATTGTTCTCAGCAAACCAGTGTGACGTTTTGGAGTGCTTTAGAGAATCATGCTGATGCTTTTTGACGTCCTTACTGAACATTTGGATGCTGCTTACAAGTGATTCCGGATCAGTTCAAAGACTTGTTCCTCGGATGGCAGCTATTTTAGTTAGATTACATACTTGTATTGCCATAACTATATTAACAAACTTAGAAATTTTGTTATGATAAACAATCATATAATGATAATTCGAGAGATTTCTATGTATATGTTATCATTCAGCATTGCGTCACATAATGAATTAGCATTTCTTTTACATGTATGTAATTATTGATAGCATTGCCAGCACCTTTGGGTTCTTTGGTGGCACCTCCTCGGACAGATTTTGTTTGGAGAATATATTTTCTCTTGTCTTGTGAGATATCTATTGTTCTCACCAGACGCTCTATTGTGCATCGATTGGTGTGGTGAAGTGGGATGTTATAAATATCTATAGGGGACTTAGTGTACTGACTGAGATCAGCTGTGAAGGTATATATATCTAATAAGAGTAGTGTATTATATATAACCTTACTTGCTGCCACATATGTATACCTCAGTCAGAATTATTCTGGAATAGTGTGATGACTACGTTATATGTCTAGGGTATGTGTATGATGAAGTGTAAGTCAAAACGACAACAGACAGATAAACAATTTAATTTATTCCACTACACTTGACAACACTGTGACACTCACTTACATAAAACACTCTACAAGGATATCTTAACGGAGTCACTGATAACTTTTCAAATAACAATATGTATTCATTGCTGTTATGAATGTGTATGTGTCCTGATTCAAATACAAAGGAACCAGGAATCACAATCAATTTTAATTACAAGTTATATGTACAGAATTTATCAATATGAATATTGTAGTGACATATATTATTAAAAGTATCCTATGTGTGTCAGTTGTGTAGTAGTAATATGAGGTAATACTGGTTTTGTTTTGTTCAAGCTCTGTTGGTATTTGTCATCATGACTTCAATAGTTTGTCTTTATTGGAACTAGTATTGGAGATGTTCTCAGTTCCTGATATTAAAACAATTTACTTCCCCTCTTAAGTTTATGTTACAATGTTATTTTAAGATGGGGGTACATAATGTTGAGCTCAGCTGTCCACATCAGCTTATCTTGCGTGATGGCGGCAGGAATAGACTCCTCTGCTCGATTTCTCCCCTGGGCTCTGGAGACACCTCACTGATAGCTAAATGGACCAAGGAGTATGCTGTCCGACTCTGGATTCAGCAAGGCTCTGACCAGGTGCTGCTCAATAACGTCAAGACCACAGTCCCTGAAAACAAGAAGGATGTACCTTCTACTTCATAACTAATTGATACTCTAGTTCTACACTGAGCACAATACATCACAAACATTGAGTTCAGAGCGTTAGGCCAACTGTCAGCTTCATCTGAAATACTTTATACCAGTATTAACCTCCTTAATGGTTACTACGCCTCTGCACTTCCAGCATTATTTCTTCTAATCAATAATCTAGGTGTCAGTGTACTGTTTGGCCATTCCATGCAGTTTTACTTTCCTCCGACACCTTCTGTTCAGGCTGGAGCATTATAGGCTTTACATCATGTTTGCTACTGAACTACACATATATACAGGCATAAATTAACAATTCACATTCAATTTTCATTAAAAGATACTGAATGTTTCAAGCTTACCACAATTTATGGAAATACACAGATACGTTGACTAGCAATGAATTCTGGCACAATTACTGGCACAAATTCCCATCTGCTTATGTTCCAGGCTTTTATTTAGCAAAATATGAGCTGGCTTCAACGCACTGTTGCTTTATCAAGCTTATTTGAACTAGTGGTCTCGAACTAACGCTCCTAAGTGATTATATCAGCGAGTCTGGCCAATGGAGCCACGTTTCGACAAGTGTTTGAAAAAATTTTACCTTCCTACGTCTCCCCTAACAACCAAGGATAGCATTTATAGTCCGACTAATCGTGTTTAGCCTTACATATCATTCCAGCCAATCAGTTCAAATGTAACTTGTGGCCCATTTCCCGTACAATGAAGGTTTAAAAAATCTACCACTGAGCGATTCTGATTTTGGGTGTTGTCTGACAGCACCATCATTTTATTTTGGCTATAACTTGTTAATTCCTAGACTATTTGCGTAACGTTTTACATATTCTTTGTCAGCAAGCCCTAAGGAACCCAAATATACAAATTTAAAAGAGCTAAGTGGCTGCGTTCAAAATATGCAATTTCTTCTACCTCCTGTTTTGAAGATGTGCTGTCTGGGTACTGTAATGTTTTCAAACGTAAACCCATCTATTGTCATCTTTCCCAATAAGAGTTTTTCAGGATTTAAAAACCTAACTCTGGGAAGGTTAGTGTTTTTATCACTGTCCGTCCGAAAAAAAGTTAGTGCATGTGGCCTTACACGCGTGATAGTAGTAAGTGTGTATCGCGTTACGCTTGCTGGGGTGGCATTAATAGCGAGACTCGTGTTCAATTTTGCATGCGTTCCCGACTTTCAGCCCTCCCTTCTCTTTCTATTTGAGTCCATCTGTTCGTTCGTTTTGGTAACGCAGTATAATTAATGTTAGGATTAATTTAGGTCATTACGCATTGTGCCTCTCAATGTTTTTCTTAGAAATGCAATACCCGTTTTAATGTGTTGTGGAAACGCTTGTATTTATGCAGTGGCTTATATTTAACGTGGAAACGTTACAATTTGCAGACGAAGCATAAAACAAAGGGGATTTCGAGTACTGTCATTGTGACAGCACTGTTCTTTACCATTCTTCTTCCTTTCTTTATTATATGTATTTAGTAGGCTTTATATTTACTTGATAATTTATATATGTGGATTAGAATATTCCATGACAATTGGGTCTGTCATTATAGTGTTATATATATGTTGATCCTTTCATCGGCGCATTATTCATGAGTTATGAGCTTGTTGCACCTTGCTCATAGATGTATTTCAAAAAAAAAAAGTGTCATTTTTTTTCCGGGGGGGTCTGGGGTAATCTATTGCTGTCTAAATTTTGAAGACATCAACTCGGTTCATATTTTTTGATGATCTAAGAAAGAGAACTGTTTATTTAAGTTTGTGACAAGTTGATTTGTGGTTATCTTCCCTTGTCTTATGGATAGATGTTGACCTGTCTTAAATAGTTGTCAGGTCTTAAGTCTCTATTCATATGACCATATACGGAGCTCTTTGCCTCTCGTTTGGCGGAAACGCCCTGGTCTAGGTTAGTTTCGCTCAGGTCGGTGCTGTCGGCACATGCGCAAGTTTTTGGCGCAAAGACCAAGAGACTTCCGGGTTAGCAGTGTACCTTGGGCTTCTAGAGCGGACGTGCTGGTCCGTAGATTCTCTCTGCCAAGTTTTTATGGGGATTTGGAAGTTCGGTGAATGACTGATATGTCATTCTTCCTTCCCCAAGTTATTCTTTATGCCAGGGATGGCAGTGTTGTGATTCATTATGTTTTGAGGATTCTAAAAAAAAGGTAACACAGATACATTTCTTGATCTTTCGTTCGTTTAGATCACAAAGGTACTTTCATTGCTTTATGGCGACATAGTGAGCGAAGCTCACAGTGATATATTATATAGTACCCCAGTATGGGTGCATGTTGAAGAAACCAAGACTAAGATGTCCTTTTGGATGTATAAAAGCCCAGAGAATTAACTTTATGTAATCCGCAATGCAGGCGGTATGATTGGCGGAAATATATGTACACAGAAAGATATAAACAAACGAAGGTTACCTGATTATCGAGGCCCGCTACCTGCGGTCTGATTCTGTCGCCACAAGAGGCCCGTTGTTACGGCCGATAGTCTTCACTAGAAGAAGTACCTGGCGTGTGATGCCAGATGGAGTCTTTGACTTCCCATTAAACAAGTTCATTGACTTTGTTATTAAGCAACTGGAACCGCCCTTATCGTGCGGCATATTTGTTAAAGGACGGCCTGACGCGTTTAGTCAGGGGCCCTGAGCTACAGTATGAAAGAACGTAGATTGTCAAGCCAGCTCTACTAGCATCTTATACATGAGCTATCCAAGATTTATGATGCTAGATATTAATGATCATTACCACACATGAAATGTCCATGATCCTTGTTCAATTGACTGTGTCGTCTATCAGCGTATGTCCTGTAATAAACGTTTGAAGAAAAGTCATCAGTACTAACTACATTTATGACTTCTACTTGTGGTGGAGTGAGATTGGTGTGCAACTACATAAGAGCCTATACGACTTTGTGTCCACGATCTGCTGATATCTACACACACACCTACACTCTCAACCACATCCTATTACGAGCATTACACTCCTGGGAAGCTGTACATTGTTTGAGTGTCTGTTTTGTTACACCCTGTCAGCGCCTCAATATTTGGTGACCCATATACACGACGACATTACACTGTCTAGGCACGACACGACCTTACCCACAAAACAGCGCTTAACAGTATGCATTTATATATTCAGATATGCTCCATTACTGATTTTAACTTGGGCAAAACGGTACTAATGATCCCAACAAACAAATGTTTCCAACGATTTACCACTTGATATATGTTCCCTAGTGGTCGTTTCATATGTAACATATTGCGCGAATGGCTTAATTGTAGATCTGTCTTGTACAGGCGTGGAGACTATAGCTTAAATCCAGAGCATTCACAGCTGTGATGCATTTATAACACATAAGGAAGGGAAACCAGAGGCCTGTAAACAGTACTGAGTGCACCGTACACACACATTTTTGACATTTGATCCGTTGTGGTGGTTTTAGATGTTTCGAATGTTGGTGTTATATTTATAGTATAACTGAGTGAGGTCAAGCTGTGAAGGCCCCTGAGTATAACAATTGATGAGGTGTGTTCTCATGGAGCCTTTCTGCTACCACCCTACGATCTCACTCAGGCTTATTTTAGACTATTATGTCTGATAGCTACGTCTAATGTCTAGGGTAATGAAAGTGTGGTGTGATGGTAACCCAGTACTCAAGACACTCACAAATATTAAGTTCTATGATCAACTCGACTAACACTGTGTTTTAAGTTTGATATTAGAAAATCTTTTTTACAATTTTATTAGTCCTGAACCTAATATTCTTTTGGTCAGGACTGTCAAATTAAAGGAAATCAATATATATATATATATATATATATATATATATATATATATATATATATATATATATATATATTATATAATATATATTATATATATCCCAACGGGCTGTCAAATTTGAACGGAAACAACAACAAAAGGAAATCAATATATATATATGGCCACGTATCAGAAAATCTATTCGGGCTATTATATATATATATATATATATATATATATATATATATATATATATATATATATATATATATATATATATATATATATATATATATATATATATATATATATACACACACATCTAGATATTCAATTCAATCAAACAAAAAGGGACAAACTGTCCAAGCAGATACTGTAAAATCTAATAATGATGTTACTAAACCTATATTAATTTTAATTTGTACTGGATGGCGGGTCGGGGTGTTCACATCATACCTGGTCTGTCTTCCTAAAGTTTCTTTTCTCTTTATACATGTTTATTGGTGGAAAAGTCTTTATTACTAATACAGTTCAGTTATTATCTGGTGGAATAGTTGATGAATTTTCCTCGGGCCAGGTTTGTTGTACTTATCTGGCCCTTGAAGATAGAAGATAGTTGTCTTTCCGGCCAACGGCCACTGTTGTACTTGTCCAAAAGTAATAGGGTAGACAGCGTGTACATCTATCACTACTAGAATACAGTCTTCTACTTACAGTGCCTCACTGGCTGGACTATGATGCCTTTTACTTTTACATATATATTTAATAAGGCAAGTCACACTTCACAGACTTTCAATCGTCCTGTTCAATGGACAGTAATAATTCAAATGGCGTCGAGCCTTCAAATTTTTTCCTCAATATTAGCTAAGCTGGCCAATGGGATCGGACGATTCCAAATTCTGAATTCAATTTGAAAATAAAGATAAAATAACAGCCCAATTTTGGTGTACCTCTGTCGGTCAGTCCGTCCGCTTTTGGCGTTACAAGTTAAAAATAGACTAGCTTTTTGGCCTAATACATTTGCCTCTCCCTCCTAAAGTTCCCCCTTTGGACTTTGACCCTCCCTCTTCTGCTTCTTTTCAACACTGCGTGCAAAAAATTGTCACCGATAGTGAATGCAAAAACGAGGGTCTGCTTGTCAGTCTGTACGAACCAATATAGTATTTTGTCAATATCTCTACTATTACGAGGGGCGTTCAGAAAGTAATGCACCACATCGTTTTCCTCAGGTAATAATGAAGATAAAATCATGAAATTTTGCACACTTCAAATATGGCATGTGCCAATTGTGTGCATCAAATTGCACTGCAACCGGCCAAATAATACGGTTGCCCTAAACTGTTGAAATGGAGCGTGTTAGCAACTTGCGTTATAAGCAGCGAATTGTGATAGAATTTCTCGTTGCAGAGAAGGAAACTGTTGTGAACATTCACAAGCGTCTACGTGATGTGTATGGAAGTTTTGCAGTCGACAGGAGTACAGTCAGTCACTGGGTTTAGGGAATCAAAGAATCAGGAATTTGAGATACGGAGCTGCTTGATCGGCTGCGCTGTGAATGTCCTGCCACAGCCACCAACGCAGAAATGTTGAAATGCACTGAGGGCATTATTCTTACTGATAGGCGAATCACTACTCAACAATTGGCCCTACAGCTGTCAATCAGCATTGGTAGTGCAAATGCAGTTATAAAAACTCTCGGATTGTCTAAGCTTTGCGCAAGATGGGTTCCTCGAAGTCTCACAAATGACCACCGATTGCAAAGGAAAGCAATTTCTTTTGAATTGTTGGAGCGGTTCAATGCTGATGGGAGAGAACTTTCTGGCTAAGATCGTTACATGTGACGAAACCTGGGCACATTATTTTGAACCTGAGACAAAAAGACAGTCAATGGAGTAGCATCATCTGCAATCACCACGAAGAAAGAAATTCAAGACAATTCCTTCAGCTGGAAAGGTCATGATGAGTGTCTTTTGGGACATTGAAGGTGTGATTCTTGTGGATGTTATGCCAAGAGGAGAGACAATCAATTCGCAAGCTTACATTAAGACATTGAAAAAATTCAATCAACGTTTTCGCAGAGTTCGGCCGCACAAGAATCCAGCAGACCTGCTTCTCCTTAACGACAGTGCGTGACCTCACACAAGTCTGGCAACACGGGAAGCAATCACCAAATTGGGTTGGACTGTACTACCCCATCCATCCTATAGTCCCAATTTGGCACCCTCTGATTTTCATCTATTTGGTCCACTTAAAGATGCACTCCGTGGGACAGGGTTTGAAGATGATGGAGTGATTCATGCAGCGAAGAAATGGCTATATGATCAAGACAAAATCTGGTACGGGCTAGGAATACATGCACTTGTTTCACGCTGGCATAAAGCCGTACAAGTTGATGGGGATTATGTTGAATAATACCGATGTTTACATGACATATCCATGTATATTGTGTATAAATTTCATGCTTTTTGAATAAACAGCTCCTGAGAAAAACGATGTGGTGCATTTCTTTCTGAACCCCCCTCGTAATTGGGCGTTTTTGGAGAATAAAACATATTATTAATCAGAAGATCATATTCTATCAAACCAACTAAGTTTTATGGTCCTAATCCTAGTAATAAAGATTTCCATTTTATTTGGCAATTTCTACTTTTATATAAATCCACCATCTTTCCCCCTCCTTTCCGTTGTTCAAACCGAAACAAGTTGGTTACGTCAGAAAATTACGCTACAAGGCAGACACTGCGTTGTGTGTGTGGTTATATATGTCCAACGGCGTGACTATCAAACGAACAAATATTGACTTTTCGTTGTATTTTTAAATCTGCCGCTAGCGATATCGCTCGCTCGCTGACAATTTTGTGGTTCAAACCAACACGTGCCAAAAGTATCATCTCTCTCTCTCTTTCTCTCTCTCTCTCTCTCTCTCTCTCTCTCTCTCTCTCCTTCTGGACGAATAAACCTTTCGTCTCAAAATGTTATAAATAGTTTTCCAAGGCATTAGAAAACGATAGTACTATTTATTCTACAAGACGGCCTGCCAAAATCCATACGATTGCTGGCGTAGGCGAAAACGAAACGTTACAACTTCACCATTATTATCCCTACATTACTTTGACTTATAAATACTACAAATTTTATAGATATATCAATGTATATCATCACATCCGTCAAACTTTTCTGCTCTCATATTTAACCACAATCCTGCGGTTAAGAACATATAATAGCTGCGCTAGAATACCTGGAGAAATAAGATCAGATTAGGTAGTAAAAGCTGCGCTAGAATACCTGGTGAAATAAGATCAGATTAGGTAGTAAATGCTGCGCTAGAATACCTGGTGAAATAAGATCAGATTAGGTAGAAACTAGAACAAAATAAGATGTAATTGTAGCATATTTTGTTGCAACCTGTCGCGAGTAGAGCAGGTCTTCACCTTTCTTTTTCTTTTCTTTTTTGTTATGCTTCATACACTCTTACCCCAGGCTTTTAAGAAACTGAGGCTAGCCAATATGGTTTAAAGAATAATAATAATGCTTGCAACAAAATAACGTAAAACATTTCATTGATTAATATCTGGAAACATACTTCGTGAATCTTAGATGAGGCCAGGATATGTATTTTAAAAAGAAAGAAAAAACATATTAAAAAAGGTAAAACCATGTAAACAATGGGGAGAGGGAAGAAAAACCTCCGACAATGTGTCCGAACGGGAGCAGACGTGAATACTACAACAGTCGACATGCCGCTTTATATTATCGGTTGTCGAGCTGGCTTTCATAAAGTTAAAAGTGAATTAAATGCGTTCGTCTATGATTTTCAATGCATTTATTACTTCATAAACATAATTATATTTTTCCCTTTTTTAAAACG
>JAMPIV010021241.1:107500-194826 GCA_024509875.1 Oreohelix idahoensis | reverse complement strand
ACAGATTGTTGTTCTCTGAGAAGACACAAAAATACACCAGGAAAAAAGCCTTACAAATGTGATGTAAGATTTAACAGCAGCAGGAGTCTAAGAACACACAAAAGAATATACTTAAAGGAGTATCTTTACATGTATAATGTATGTGATGTGTAGGTTACACAGTCTCTAGGTCTTGAAATGCTGAAAAATACCCTCGAGATAATTCTTACATGGTTGGTGTATTTTGTAATTTAAAGACCTTTTTCTTATACTTCTGTATTCACTAAAATACTTTGTGACCAACACTTGTTAGAATCAAGATATAAACTGTGCAATTGGTTAATATTCAATTGACATTTGTTGATTTTTTTTAATTTTGTAATTATTGTTCCAGTTAATTTAATTCATCATCAATATCTTGTATTGTTTTTTTTTTTTTAATATTTTGAGTTACTTCTGTTCATAATAATAGATTCTTTAAGCGCCAAACACGGCGCATAAGGCAGAAACCAGTGCTCTGTTCATAGCCTTCATCTAAACCAGTATGTCCTTCACATATTTTTTTTTGGTATAAACAGTCTATATTTTATGGTTCACATGAAGGATGTTTGTCTCTTCACATGAAACTATACCAGGCAAAGTTGGTTGGTGGTGTTTGACAAGTTTCCGCCCTAAATTTGACATCATGTCTGGTTTATTTGGTTGTGTGACACATTTTTGTGATTGTGTCCTGAATATAAGATCGAATGTATTACATTTGCAATACTGTATATGGTGGAAATATGTGGTCACCCTGGTAAACCCACCATCCCAGGGAAGAGGCAAGGGATGTTACCTAGGAAGTCCATCTGCCTGTTACTGCTCGCTCACATCCAAGACAGCCAATGTTCAAGACTACTCTCCCAGTAGCCATACAGCCTCTTGGCACATTGAATCACCTTAGACTTGGGGTCATCACATAGGAAAGATGAAACAAAGCAGGCTAAGAACCTCATATCACAAAATGTGTCAGACACCTTGGACTGGAAACACATTACATTTGATTGTGGGCTATGGTATAAATACAGAAATGCAGGAGAGGTCTGGCAGCCATGAAAATAATGATCACAGTGCATCTGGAACAGAGATTGCTATTTCTTCTGTATCATCAGCTAGTAATATCGGTCATTGAGTATGGGCTGGGAATACTCACGCTGTTAGTAACACAATGTGTAGGACTAAAATGCATTCAAAATGAAGGGATGCATATAGTCTTGGGCTGTATACGAGATGATCACAGTGCATCTGGAACAGAGATTACTATTTCTTCTGTATCATCAGCTAGTCATTGAATATGGGCTGGGAATACTCATGCTGTTAGTAACACAATGTGAATGACTAAAATGCAAAATGAAGGGATGCATATAGTCTTGGGCTGTATGTGAGATACAATGGTTACATGCTTGGAGTGCTGTTGATTAGATCCATATATGTAATGGCCCAAGCAAAAGCCTATATGCAAATAACCACAGACAAATGGCAGCCCCTGCATGGAAACATAGCTGACATAAAGGGAGAAAGAATAAAGAAGGGAGTTTCGTGGATGGCACAGGTAGAGACAACGATCATGCAGGTGACCGGAGTTGAAAATATATTCAAATGGGAAGAGTGGTGTGAGTCAGATGAGAACTGGATTTACTGGCCTACCCTCTCTGATCGTTAACACCCAGCAAGTCATCATCAGCGTTGAACGAGAGTGTAGAACTTGGGGCAGTGGAAAAACAGAACTGGAGATTAATAAAATAATAAATGGGCGTGCTGAGGATAATGATGCCATTGTGTATACATGTAGGTCTGTGATCCATGGTGAGAAATCAGGTTTTGACTTCTCTGCTAGGGTAAAGGGCAGAATCATTGCCAAACATAGTGAGGCTTACAAGATAACAACTCCCGGCATCAGAAGGGAGGTAGAAGCAGCTACTGGGTGGCTAACTAAAACTTTATTAACAAAGGCAGTCATTGTGTCAGACACTCCGTCCATGCTTCGAAAGGTTAAAAATGGTTGGCTTTGGCATGAATGGAAAACATTAATACTTACTTACTTAGTCTTTCCCCTTCTATCGTGAGTTGTAGAGGTTTGGAAGAGAGAGCGCCAGACTATACTATTGGCTGTCTTCCTGCTGGCCTGGTTCCATTCTAGTCTCAGTCCTTCAAATATTGTCTAATGTTCTCCTCCCAGTGGACTCTGGGTCTTCCTGGAGGTCTGGATCCCTGACTCTTAGTTTCCTATGCTTGTCGTGGTAGCCAATTTTTTCCCATTCTTCAGCCATGGCCAAACCATCTTAGTTGGGACTGTTCTACTTGGGTCTGCAAGGGGTGGGATTTTAGGCCTTGGCATATCGTCTGGTTGCGGTACATAGAAAACATTAATAGAAACTTCAAATCTGCAGAAGCTGGTGTGGATCTATTGTCCTGTTCATGCAGGGTTACCTGGTAATGAGAGAGCTGACAGACTAGCATCAAGAGCACCTGTAGTGGGGACACTGGATATAGATAAGGGAGAAATAACTGAAAACAAGAAATGATCACCTGTTAGAGAATGATACTGCAATAAATGAACATCTGGGTTAAGACTATTGAAATTTGGCATGAAACGTAAAGCAAGCAGATATGGATGTATGAGAGGATGCATCTATTGTGTATACAACCAGCAAGCTACAGGAACAGTTGGCATTCACATTCTTCAACACATACTGAAGAAATTTGAGCACATATGGGTTTGCCAAGAGTGCAGTGGTGTCAACTCTGTTTAATAATGACAATAACACAGATGATATTGCCTGGTTATGTTGGTTGTTTTTGACAAGTGCTTTTGTTCAGTAGAGCATGTCTGGTTATGTTGACAAATTTTTTCTCTGCATGCTTAGGGAACAAACATAACCAAACCTGTTCTCATTTTTTTGGAATACACATGTCCAACATAACCAGACATGCTCTCATATTTAGGTGGAAAACTCGTCAAACAAAACACAAATAAATCAGAACATGCTCTCATATTTAGAGAGAAAACATGACAAACACAACTAACCAACATGGTCAGATAGTCTCATGTGTAGAGAAGAAAATTCTTCAAGTCAACTATGAAAAGTTGACTACTTATACCACAGAAATGTGAAGGACATGCTGGTTTAGATAAAGGTTATTCACAGAAGTAATACATTTTAACAAATTACATTAATTTTCAAAATTTAACAAAATAAATATCATGTGAACATCAACTTGTTGGACAGTTTTAATCTTGATTCTAACTAGTGTTGTAAACAAAGTACTTCAGTGAATACAAATGTATGAATCAATGTTTTTTAATCACAAAATACACCAACCATGTAAAAATATTCTCCAGTGTGTATTTTTTCTGCACTTCAAAACTAACAGACTATGTAACCTATACAACACATACATCACACATGTAAAGTTACTTCTATAAGTGTATTCTTGTGTGTGTTCTTAAACTTTAACAGCTAATAAACCTTAAATCATAATGAACACATTTGTTAAGATTCTCTCCTGTATGTATTTTTGTGTGTATTCTGAGACAAGCACAATCAGTAAACCCTTATACCGCAAACATCACACTTGAAAGGCTTCTCTCCAGTATTTACTTTACTATGCCATTTCACATTAGCAAACTTTGTAAACCTTACATCACATATATTGCACTAAAAAACTTCTCATGTGAATGTTATTTATAGTGTCTTTTCAGATAAGAACACCAATCAAACCTCACACAACAAATGTCACACTGGTAATGCTTCTCCTTTGTACATCTTATTGTATATTCTTTCAACTAAAAGACTGTAATCCCTACTCCACAAACATCACACTTGTAAGGCTTCTCTCCAGTATGTTCTATTTTATGCACTTTAAGACCAGAAGACTGTAAACCCTACTCCACAAACATCACACTTGTAAGGCTTCTGTCCATTATGTATTCTTTTGTGTTTCTTTAGGTAAGAGGACTGTGCTAACTCTACCCCACAAACATCACACTTGTAAGGCTTCTCTCCAGCATGTATTCGTTTGTGTTGCTTCAGGTTAGAAAACCATGCAAACTGTATTCCACAAACATCACATTTGTAAGGCTTCTCTCAAGTATGTTTTATTTTGTGTTTTGTGAGATTAGATGATTGTGTAAACATTACACCACAAACATCCCAAGTGTAAGGCTTCTCTCCAGTATGTATTCTTTTGTGTTCCTTGAGGTTAGAAAACTTTCTAAACCATACTCCACAAACATCAAACTTGTAATGCTTCTTTCCAGTATGTTTTATTTTCTGTTTCTTGAGATTAGAAGATTGTGTAAACATTACACCACAAACATCACACTTGCAAGGCTTGTCTCCAGCATGTATTCTTTTGTGTTTCTTTAGTCTAAATGGATGTGTAAATGCTACTCCACAAACATCACATTTGTAAGGCTTCTCTCCAGTATGTATTCTGTTGTGTTTTTTTAGATTAAAAGATTGTGTAAATCATACTCCACAAACATCACATTTGTAAGGCTTCTCTCTGGTATGTATTCTTTTGTGTTGTATCAGACCAACCACTTCAAATCTCTTGGAGCTATTATAGGCCAAAAGGGAGGCATCAATGAATAGTTGGCCAATTGAAAAGCAGCAGCTGGGAGACTTTTTCAGGCCATAAATCGAGGATTCCTCAGCAAGAGAGAGGTTGGTAAGAAAACGAAGATGGCTGTATACCGCCCCACCTATGTCCCAGCCTTGACATATGGATGCAAGTCATGGGCAATGACTACAACCCACAAAAGCCAGATCCAAACCTCAGAAATGAGGTATCTGAGGAAGGCGGTTGAAGTAACAAGAAAAGACATGGTCCGCAACCAGACGATACATCAAGGCCTAACATCCCACCCCCTGCAGACCCAAGTAGAACAGTCACAACTAAGATGGTTTGGCCATGTCTGCAGAATGGGAGAAGATCGGCTACCTCGACAAGCACTGGAAACAAAGAACCAGGGATCCAGACCCCCAGGATGACACAGAGTCCACTGGGAGGACAACATTAGACAATCTTTGAAGGACCGAGGACTAGAATGGAACCCGGCCAGGAGGAAGACAGCCGACAGTCTGGCGTTCTCTCTTCTAAACTTCTACACCTCACGGTAGAAGGGGAACGACTAAGTAAGTAAGTAAGTTGTATCAGACCAGAAGAATGAGAAAACAATACTCCTCAAACATCACACTTGTAATGCTTCTCTCCAGTATGTATTCTTTTGTGTTCCTTCAGGGTAGAAAACTGTGTAAACTCTACTCAACAACATTCAACTTGTAAGATTTCTCTCAAGTATGTGTTATTTAATGTGCTCTCAGATACAAAGAATGTGTAAACCCTTCTCAACAAACATAACATTTGTAAGGCTTCTCTCCAGTATGTGTTGTTTTATGCACTTTCAGATCAGAATAATGCATAAGCCCTAGTAGATACAATTCAGGTTTTGTGTTCCTTTCAGGTTAGAAGACCATGTAAACTCTACTACACAAACATCACACTAGTAAGGCTTCTCTCCAGTATGTATCCTTTTGAGTTTCTTAAGACTAGATCAGTGTTTCTCAACCCTGATAGTAACAACGCCCCTTTTTGACAACTAATATTTTAAAAAGCCCCCCACACCCTTTTAACACCCCCTTGCTCTTTATCGTATATACACAAACACACACACATATATTCCACCATACTTTTAAAAAAGCAATGCAGGTAATGAGTTATCTTTTCTTATAATATAAAGAAAAAGAGAAAGCACATTTATAAAAGCATAGTTATATTAAATATGTGTTTAAGTACGGATTCACACAAGTTCATTATCCTTGAACTACAAATTGGTGGAGCAAATGATATAAAATTAGTTCTTACAACTCTATAACTATCATAATCATATACTTTTAATAGCACCAAAATGTTTGCATATATTTCTTCAAATCTGAATATTTAAGTCTCTCCTTATGCAACTACTTTAAACATGAAAAGATTTGAAAAACTTATTAGTTGATAATAATAATTATATAAAAATTCACTTACTAATGAACCTTAATGAGATCCTTGCGCTTGGTGTGACTCAGCCAGTTTTGTAATATTTGGTTCTAAGTTTGTTAAAAGAAGTCTCAAATCGCCTCTGTTACAAATCTGCAGTCTGTTTCGTTGCTTTCGTATTAGCAACACTACTGCACTGAACCCCTTCTCCACCAAATACCATGTTGGGAATGCTGTAATTAGCAATTTAGTTTCACGCCAAAGAACGGGATACGCAAGCCTCTGCTGGATCCAAAATTTTTCATATTGTGTGTGACTGAATTGTGCTTTTGCCTCAAAGTCATTTTGTAGCTCAATTAATTCTTCTAACTTGTTCCACATCTGATTCAAACAGATTAATCACCCAATCCAGTATTATTAGTTCTTGCAAGTCTTTAAATCTTATGCTAATATCATTTTTAATAGCATCCAAATGACTGCAATAAACCTCTAAATCTGAATCTTTAAGCTTGTCCCCACCTAACTGCAGTAAACAGGGAAAATGAGAAAGTTCTTGGCAACTAAGATTATTTTAATATAATGTCAATTTGGTAATGAAGTATGTTTTCTTTTGAGTTCTTTCAGACTAGAAGACTGTGTAAATCATTCTCCACAAACATCACACTTGTAAGACTTCTCTCAAGTATGTGTTATTTTATGTGCTCTCAGAAATGAAGAATGTGTAAACCCTACTCAACAAGCATCACATTTGTAAGGCTTATCTCCAGTATGTGTTATTTTATGCACTTTCAGACCAGAAGAAACCCTAGTAGATACAATTCAGATTTTGTGTTCCTTTCAGGTTAGAAGACCATGTAAACTCTACTACACAAACATCACACTAGTAAGGCTTCTCCCCTGTATGTATCATTTTGTGTTTCTTTAGACTAGATGAATGTGTAAACTCTACTCCACAAACATCACATTTGTAAGGCTTCTCTCCAGTATGTATCCTTTTGTGTTTTATTACACTAGATGAATGTGTAAACTCTACACCACATTTTTAAGGCTTCTCTTCAGTATGTTTTATTTAGTGTTTCTTGAGATTAGAAGAGTGTGTAAACTTCTTCTTCACTCCATGAAAGATCCAGTGAAATATTTTGTTTTACCCGAATGCATCGTGTGAAAAGAGGACAAATTTTTGACACTTTCCTTCTCTGTTAACATGGCTCCAGCATTCTGCACCATGGAGATTATTTGCACAGGAACACAACACCACCCACTGCTGGGTGAAAGCATATTTTAAGTCCTACTTTTGCACCGTGCTGTCAGTCTGCACCACAACACGGACCACCCAGGTAATCGTAGCCCGTTTTAGGGGGGGGGTAAAACGGCTCTGATACTTATCGATCTCATTCCTCTTGCTTGCCTGCATTTTGACTATAGGCAATTCGTTGTGACCAATCGTCCGCGCCTCAAGAATCCCCCCCCCGTGAGTTTTAGCCTATCCCCCCCCCCCGTGATAAACCGAGTTTGTTTATATGTTTTTTACTTTCCCCCGCCCGCATCAACCTGTAACGGTACCCTCTCCAAGAGCAGTTGCCGCCCCCCCCGTCCCCCATCCCCCCCGTGCCGCCCACCCGCCCACAACCACACCCCCCTATATTTAACACTTGCTTGTGCGCCCCCCACCACCACCCCTACCCAATAACATCCCCCCCATACCCCCCCCATACCCCCACACCCACCCACTTCCGTTCAGTCCCCCACCTCCACACTCACCCTCCCAACCACCCCCCACCCACCCCAAGACCCCCTTCTTCCCATCCCCTCCCCCCCCGATAGCCCCCCCCCCCAAGCATGAGCCGTCATGGTCGTTACTATCGCAATCCTAAGGGTATTGTGAACCGGTGTCTTTTTGTCTTGCGAACTTGGTACCATTGCTGATTTCCTTAACTGAATATGGGCCGCAGTGGTTGGCTCACTATTGAGCGTGCATGATCTATGACTTCGTTTAAATTGATGCCTCGTCATAGTCTCAACCTGCCTGGTCTCTAACCATTAATGAAGTCTATCCCATTTCTCTTCCTGGATGCGTGATTGATTGTAATGTTGTGCAGTATAGTGCAATGATACATTCGTGCATATTCTCAAAAAAAGATAACAAGTTTAAAATAAATCTAAGATCTTCCAATGTAGAAATTGTAGTCCATGCTTATTCCTCTATGTGACATGCCACCCTCTGTTGTCGTCGTATAATAAACAATCACCCAGTCTATTGACGCGCATGTTAAAAATCTTACGACGTGGTATGCTATAAGGGGCATCCCTGTCATACTCCCTGTCTTCACACACATAAAGGGCACACACACACGGGTTATAGTGAACATAGGGACTATTAGAATACAATAATGAAAAGTTATGGTTAGATGCCGAAAAAACTCTATCTCCTCTATATCCTCAGTAATCAGTTCAAGCCCTGGACATATAGAGGCTGGTTTTATGGATTTGAAATTATCCGCATGACGCCGCGGATTTTACTATGAAGAAATGAAGTATTTTCCATAAAAATGTCCCTATTGTATGATGTAAAACTGAATGGTATATTTCAAAATGTCATTGAGATGGTATTGAAACGCTGTATATGCCCCTGATGGAGAAATGATATATAATGTTTCTGAGAGTGAAAATCTCATGATGATCTACACAATCCCTTCTGTGTAGGTATAAATTAATGATTGTTGCCCCTTCCTCCACAGGTATTAGCAGATATCTCCTGATGTTGGGATAATTCTATCTGTCATTAATCTTATAATGCCTAGTTGATTTTTGGGCTGCGAGAATTGCGTGAAGAGAAGAGTGATTCACATCTCCTATTATCTTGCACATGTCCAGCCCCCATAAGGACTCTCTCTTCTTGGCTCGCAATTTGACAAAACTATTTTTCGTTTTGTTTCCATCTCATGGTTGTGGGTTGTTGTCCCTGTGTTTTCCAGACTATGTGACAAATGAGTCGGTATCATCCCAATAGGTTCTGCAGGGCTTGCTAGCTCAGGGTCTGTCTTGAAAAATAGGTTTCCTGCGCATTTAGTTAATCAATGGCCTAGGAGCGTCTTACGTCTCGTTCATCTTAACCCTACTTTGAGGATTGGACTCTGTGATGATTTTCTTCTTTTTCGCTGTCGAATGTCTGTATTTACATCTATGCATGGTCATTTTCGAGCCATTCATCCGGTCACAATTCTCTAGTCATTGTGAGACCTCTGGCTGAGTCTTCCTTGTTCATGTAGTATTTCTCTGCGAAGAAGCATACTTCCCCATTCTCTGTTCTTCGATGTCCTCTCTGCTGTCGTGATGAAGATTTCCATGCTATATCTCGCCCTTACTAATGTAAATTTGTTTCTGTCACTCTTTCGTTTCCTCTGCTGCATGAATTTAGTAGACTTTTTCGTTAATACTCTCCTGCTGTTGTTCATTTGCTACAGTCCGCTGCATGCCCCCTCTTCATCGCATGTCTTGACAAGATCATCTAGGAAATTCCTTTTGTTGGCATGGGTCGGTTTGCGGAGTTTGCTATAAACTTCCTGGCATCCAGACTTGACTCCCGTGTTCAGCTGTTTGCTATACAAGTTGCTTTAAAACCTGGGGCCGACTATCGCGCTTCTGTCTTTCCAAAAAAGGTGGTTCTTTTCATTTTCCTTTCTCAGTTGTTATGTTGCTTTATCTGTTCTTCTGGGTATCCGTATCCATCAGTCTCCTGGCTCCCCTCTCTCCTTTCCTCCGAATGCACCAAGCACACATGACTTTGCTGCTATTCCTTTGAAATATTGTTCGTGTATTAGGTGCGATGGCTGTTTCCTTGTCTATATCAATCATACAGGTCCTATAATCTTCTTTCCTGACTTTTCGGCCAAATTGATTACTCGTTATCGTCCCTATCCTATGTCAGCCATCTAATGAGGCTCTTTATCTGGTAAGCTATGGCTCGCCATTCAAATTTACTCGATAGTCCAATACCTGTTTCTGTGTAGTTACAGTTGAGTTCAGCCGTCTGTACTTAGTTTCACTTTCAGTTTTGGCTATCTCACCTACTACCAATCGGCTGATCACATTCCCCACACATTCTGTCACCTCTTCACTTACCTTCACCACTCCCCTTTGCTGCGTAATGCATGTCCCTCCCACTCACTACCCGTTAAACATTATGTGGTCTATCTGGTTTCTATCTCCTAGCGCTACCATTTTCGGTGATCTCTCACACCATCCGCTATATTTGTGAATCGTCTTTATGTGGCGAAAAAGTGTTCACTCCCAATAAAACCAGGATATGATTAATGCTTACAGAAGCTTATTAATTTATACCCTATACAACGTATTGCTTGGGGGGTTGTGCTGTTCCGCTGCATGCATTTCCCCATTGCTCATTTCATTACTTGATGTTGTTGTGTGTAACCAAAACTATTAGCATTGAGGGTCTCCCATTACTTATAATAAGATCATATCTAGGTGGTGTCTTTCATGAGATCTCTTCTGACAGTTTGTCATTCTAGAATTCATATCCTTAAGACCTCTTCATCCGCTATCATTCGAGTTGTGTGCGTAATGCAGGGTATGCATGTGCTATCGAATTGGTGAACGTCTCATCCTCATCAGTCTTAATCTATCATCTTGTATGCCGCGCGGCGTATGCACTGGTGGATTTGCACAATTCCAGTACATTATCCCCCCCCACTTTGCTATGTTCCTCCGTCACTCGCTAGCTCACGTCAATAATGGCCTCATACACGTCTTCTTTGTGCCGCTTATCTCCAATCACATCTCTGTCCAGAGGTAAAGTACAGTATGGTTCTCCTGCGAGCTGATTTAATGCTTTTCCTGCCCCTGGTCTCTAGTCCCATTCTCGCTCTCGCTTCCGATCCACATTAGTCTAATACTGTGTAAACTCTATAGTTTGCTTCATTTCTTGCCGTGGCTCCATTGTTCTCTAGATTCTACCGTGTCCTCGTTCGTTGTCCTATACATTCTTAAATATCTCCCTCTATTCTCTGTATCAATGTTCTGTGTTTGTGTCAACGAGCATGTCCCCCGTTTCTCCATGTCAGTTGGCTCGCTATTTAGCTCTTCACCACTGAGTACAGTCATACGAGACTCAGACACCAGATGTCCATCAACTGCAGCCAAAGTTTGTTCATTCGTAGTTGTTTCAGTATACTTCATTTTTTATTACATACGACCAGGGGTTTGATTTTACAGCCCCTATGCTTACAAACCCCCACACTGGAAGGGACCATGGGTTGTCTGGCTTTAGCTAATGACCCTGCTGGCCCCCGCAGCCAAACCTGTCCCAAGTCTTGCCTGGTAGAATACCTTCCAGGAGTCTTAAAACTCCTGCTGGCATAGCTCTGGGCGGTGTGCGTAAACATTACACCACCAAACAATCACACTTGTAAGGCTATTTCATCCAGTGTGTATGTTGTCTATCTGTTAGAGCTAACATGAATGTGTCAAATTTAAAACTGTGTAAAACCCTCTCTCCTCCACAAACATCGACATCTTGTAAGGCTTCCCTGCATCAAGTATGATCTTTCATAATGCACATTTAAGACACAAGAAAAGACCAGAAGTAATACCCTACTCCACAAACAAATGCACTTGGAAGGCTTTCTGTCGAGGCATGTATTCAAGGGTATGAAAAATGTGGTAAAATTTTCTACGTCACACACAACACATCACATGTAAAGGCATCTCTCTCCAGTATCGTATTTTTTCTGTGATGTTTCAGACTCAAGAATATATGTGTGAGAACAATACTCCAGCAAAGTCAATCACATCTTGTAAGGCATCTCTCCAGCATGTATTACTTTTATGTTCGTTACCATCAGATCTAGAGGAAATGTGTATAACGATACTCCACAACAAAATCACCTACATTATAAGGCTTTCATCGCTCCAGTATGTGTTCTCTTTTTGTGTTCCTTCATCGGTAGAGCCACTACTGTGTAAACCACTCCTATCTTACTACACCCCAAAACATCACACTTGTAAGGCTTTTCTCCAAGTATGGTGTTCTTTTGTGTTCCTTCATCCGTTATTACAAATCTGCGTAAACACCTACTGATCTCCACCGCCTCAAACCATCACACTTGTCCAAGGACTTCTCACTCTCTCACTCGCGCTCTGATATTCTTTATTATGTGCTTTTCTCAGATTACAAGGATGTAGTAAACCCTCTAAATCCAACAAAATCCATCTAACACTTCTATCAAGGCTTTCTCTCACCACAGCCTATGTATCTCCTTTTAGTGTCTGTATCGCAGACCATAAAAAGTAAGACATGAGGTACTACAAACCTATGCCACCACAAAACATCACTACTTGTGCATACGCTTTCTCTTCCAGATATGTTCTGTCCACGTTTGATCCCCCCCACTTGTACTCAAGCACGCTAGAAAGGCATGAGTAAAACAATACTCGCACAAACATCTCTCCCTACTCTGAAATGTTTCTCTACCTCACGTATGCGTACCTCTTCTTTTGTGTTGTAGTGCCTCGACGCAGCCAAGACCGTCGTCACAAAACTCTTACTGCACCACTCATATAGCATCACGACTTGCTAAGCGCCTTCTCTCCCCACAACCCCCCCACCCGTCACATGTGTATCTTTATGTGTATCCCTTCATGGTAGAAAACCGACCTGCAAACTTATTTCTACCCCCCCACAATCATCACCACTTGTGAGGCTTCTGCCTCACAAGTAAGATTTCTTTTCAAGTTTTTATTGGAGTAGAAAACATTGTCCCATAGCGATAGCGTTCACACCACCATCATCATTGTTCATAAAGTTTCTGATCTGTTTTTACTCTGCATGTCAATCACCAACACTCCCACGTACTCGTATGCAACCCACATCCAAGATCACCACTGATTTCTTTCTGATGTCATCTGACCCACATTTCATTTTGAATTGGCGTACGGCGTTTTAAAACTCATCGTCTGGATCCTCCACCAATCGATTGCTGAATCTGCCCACATGGGAAACTAGTAATGGGATTGCACAAGCTCTATCATCTTAACTTCCTGTTGTTACCAGGACATATTCATTAATAGTCATTTGTCAACAATGTGAAATAACAATGAACTCAACCACTCGGTATCAATCATTCTTGCACAATTCTTCTCTTGGATGTTGAGATGCCCCTGTGTGCTTGATATGGCACAACTGACAATTATATGGCAACCCATTTTAGATAGAAATATAAATAATTATAAGTAGGCAGTCAGTTATATTAGAGTGCTTTAATATTGTGTAGTTTTACTAAAAAGCAACCATTGTTGAACTCAAAATTTTAATATTGGGGTTAAGTAGGGCCTGTACTTACAATTACGGCATGCATTACATTTCATTTTTATCTTACTAATAATAATATAATTATACTTCGCCTTCATGTATGTGCATCATCATTATTTTTCTAATCCCAACTATATGGGTTTTATCAATTTAATGTCTGCACAGGATTCCAATCATTTACCTCCTATTGAATGTTGCTCAAAAGCTTTGAGACTGGAACTCTGTCATGAGTGGGGACATATGTTTATTAGATTGTTTTGAAAAATTCACATTTAACTTTAGTCAATGGAATGCATGTTCACTCGATGTCCCTTGCCCACAAAGAAGAACTATTCATCTTCCCCCAAAATACAAAAACTAAACTGCAGCTTTTAATGAAGCAAAGAATTTCATGAGCAAGTCATTGGTAACAAAACCGTGAAATGGCAATTTCTTGGGTGTTCTTCTTTTTAATGGCAGAAAGTCTTTAAGCATGCGGCAATTATGAAAATGTTTATAAGGACAAAGGTTAAACTACATCAGTCTGTAAACAGTGTAGATGTGGCTTGGTTATCTAAACAGTATATGGCTACTGTTTTTTTTGTTTGTGTTGCCTCTAGGCTCTACTGGCTTGCTTGTAGAGGGGGAACAATGCTCGTGCATGGGCAAACAGCTTGATATTCCATATAACTGTGCCAAGGCTCCGTCAATCTGGACAAGGACTATTTCTCATGCGTTCACCCCTATAAGATGTCGGCCCCACCTGGTGTGGTAGAGGCATCATACCTAGAGGTTACTACCTCCAACCCAGTGGGGACGAAGGTCTATTTGTATCTTGTCTGGACAAGCCCTACCTACCCAGCGCTTTCCAAACCGGGAAAATGGGGGGGGGGGGGGGGGGGGGGGGGGGGGGGGGGGGGGGTACCTAATCCCAATCATTAGGTGTTAACCTGTTGATGATCGCCGGGGCCCACCCCACCAACTACCTCTACTTTCATTTAAGAGTTTATGGGATCACAATAACCTACCTTTAGGCTCAGGCTAGTATACTATGATTACTAAACACACTAGTCGTGAAAAAAAACCCTCATGTGACTTTTAATAGCTCACTGATTGGCAGGGCATCTGTAGTATGCCAGATCACATTGCCGCATAGGCAGACTAATGCGTTAACATGGTAAAAGAGATCTGTCATTGAATACTCCAAACTTCACTTGACCCACCTCCCTCAGAAGCACCTAAGGGGACAGACCTAATCAAACCCTCCGCATCCATGTCACAGTTCTACACGCCGTTGAGATGTCATGGTACAAGCCATGTTTCTAAACTGTCTGGATTAAAAGTACCCCCACTCTGAGTTTTTAATTTGAGTTTTCCCAGAAGGCTAAGTGAAATATCTCATAGAAAAATAGAATTGTAGCCTGATACTGTTGTAGAACCCTTGCTAAAACTCAACACCACACTAGTGATTCAGATTCTGCATTTATTTTCTATTTCCCCTGTACATATCGCAGCTAGCCGGCATAGGCTACCAGTCGTGATTCTTGAGTTATTTTATTCTCTTCACAACAGAAAGCAACGCGCTCTGTACACCCCCCCCCCCATAAAATGTTTCACCCAAATTAAGTAACTTTCATTTTAAATGTATGCGGGGGGGGGGGGGGGGGGGATATGTGATCTTTCTGTACTAAATTCAATGCATTTGACCTGACGATCTAGACAAGACGGACAATTAATTAACAATAATAATGTTGTCATATAGTCTTGCCCTCCTAATCCATTGTCACACCTAATCTTGACTATGACATCCGCTATTCAAAATCGCAGATCTAAGTAGGTACTAATTTTTTTTATGTTGGGACCGAACCCTGCTTCTATAATAATTCGTCCATTTATCAAGCTCTCACTGATTGAATTGTCGACATTGAGATACAAGTCGTTACTATAAGATAGGTCCACGCCCCCTAGACAATTCTCATAAAAAATTATGTCACGCAAACAATTGCATCCATGTTAATCTTCATTATTATTTTGGACACAACGGTTAGTTTTGTCACGGACCCGGCGCACAGAACTCTGGAATTACCTGTTGCCTACCAACACTTCTATAAGAATTCATCGTATTAAACATGTACACACTTAGTGAACGATAGGTATAATGAATTAAATAAAAATGCCCCATCGCCACGGTTCGGGCAGGGGAAATATAATATAATAAAAAGGCAGAATAAGGCGTGCGGAAAGTTGAATTCCCAAGAATAAAATATGCTACCACTACGACTAATGATATTAGGAGCGAAGATATCTGATTTATGACTGGCAGATGGATGGCTTCCTCAAGCCAGGAAACTCAGTCGCCCAAGGCCACTCATTTGTCTTCAGGTCCTATGGGAGGAAGTATCCTCTGCATGATACGTCCGCACTATCTTCAGACCTGAAGACAATATGGCCCAGCTCGCGTGATAGAGAGGAAGGCTGATCTCATCCACACCATTTATATTGACACCACACACCATCCCTGTCTGCAACATCACAAAAAAGAGACAAGACTAACCAACACGCCGACGTCTTCACTAGCAGCACTAAGGGGCTTGAAAAACAATAAGGTTCCCACTCCCCCTTATTCTTTGGGAAGACTCATTCTATATAATATATAAAACGCCTCCATAGCCTTCATGCAGTATGATGAATTAAACTTGGAATTGTTTTCTCACCATACCTATCTAAAAACACTTCCATAAACATCCAACATACCACATAATTCTCATCATCACCTAGTTCATTTTAGACACTATTTTATTATGGGCGCAATTCAGCGGTGTATATCATAATGTACCCAGCCGCTATGACGTGTTCATTCACATTAGATGTTACATCACTGTCTGATATTTTATCACTTACTTCTGTAGATGCGATAGAGAGTGCCCATAAAAATAACTACTTCTAATATACTCTAATAACATCCGGCAGCAATACGTGATTTCTAAAGCGATAAATAAAACTTCTACCCCCCCCCCACCGTAAAATAGACAGGCCGATTACACCGGTAGGCGAAGAGCAGCGGGGGCAAATTACCCTAACTACACTTAAACCTTTTCGCAGACCCTGTTCGAAGTTAGGACCCGAACGTCTTTTCACTCCTTCTGTCTCGTCCTTTACGCCTGTGGAGTCTATACCCTCAACGGCAGACTTTCCTCTGTACGCACCAAACATATCTTCCTGCTGGCGCTGATACCAGGCAGGCAACTTTTTTTATATCTATAATTACCATAAACAACCATAGTTTCTTATATCCTTCCTACATCCTATGTCAACATTTTTCCACACCAATTGTTTTAGCGCTTTCCCCCATTGGGTGCATGGGCGACGTTGGACATAACCCAAAACTGTGGCATTAGAAATGTTTCACACACCCAAGCAATAATCACATAAAAGAAGATGATAGATAAGAAATAAAATACTCGAAGGACCTGGTATACTGTTGGAACATCTGTAACTATACTCACGCGTACAAATAAGTCAAGGGGCCCACCTCCCATTTATTTTTCAATCACACTTTTTCCTATAAAGACGCCCATAGAATGATTAAATGTAAGGAAGGTTTTTAGTAAGAATCATGGCCTGCAATCTCTCTCTCCTCCTAGATATCAGATGCGCATCTATGCAGCGTAGCTTAAGCATAAAAACAACCTCACTCCCTCTGACAACCATAGGTTGGACATCGTGCACCATTTTGGTTTGTCTGGACCATCAAATTCACAACATTTTTAAATCAGTTTTTCTTTTTTCAAACTTCCGCCCGCTGACAATACCACAAGCAAGGTCCGAAGAGTAATCGTAGCTGAATTGCGACCATTCCAAGTGGGCTCTATGGGGAACACTTTTACTGTTCGCCCAACTCGACGAGTTTCACTCGACTCTAATTTGTTTATAGGATACGAATCATCGCCTCAGATCCCTTAGGTGTAGTTTCTCATCAACCTTCGTCACAAAAAACACCACTATTGCATCCCGAGTATAGATATGCCTACATTGACAACACCCACTTACCAAATCAGTACAGTCCAGGAGCTATAGCGTCGGGTCTTAGCCAATCGAGCCCCTCGCGATTAACTGTCCGTGAGGATTACTAGACAGCAGGCTTGCACAGTAGTCACAACCCAACATACTATGCCGGCATAACAAAATTTTTGCGAGAGAATTTCAGCGGCCCTCAGGATCACGGCTCATAGGCCCCAGTGTGGAGCGCCCTTTCGCCACATACCCACCGGCCAGCTTCGGCCCTAGATGCCAGCCAATAAGAACATGATGAAACCCCCCAGGTACCTCTTTGTTGTCTAGCCCTGTGCCAATCTGACACAGTGACATTGTTCGCACTCTAAGATGTCAGAGCTGAGACAAAACTGTTAAACGTTAATTGTCAGTCAAAAGGCAACTCATTCGGGGGAGTGAGGGGGGACCATGTTTACATGAATTTGGACTGGCCTGCTCGAACGTCCTGCAGTCAGAAATCCTCTTACTTCCCCACCTCCCCTCTGCTCAGTCGCAGAAGCCTCGTCGTTGCTCTTGTGTTGAAGTGTTGCACAACCAATTTTGACAATGGCTCAACACATGGAGTCAAGTGTCTCTCTTCACTGTCCATCGTCCATGCTCGCTTACACACACTGTGTCCCATAGCGCTTCATTGATGGCCAAGGAATCGAGGTATTGAAGACGAACTAGGGAAAGCGGATTTACTGATGGCACACATATTTTGTGAGATGGTTATCGTATTGGTAAGGGCCTATCACTGTCCCCTCTGGCGATCGGGCCGAGGCTTCCTACAGACACCGGCCCTGGACCACCCCACCTACTACATCATCCAAAGGGACATACTTGAACCCGGCCCAAGATACCAGAACAAAATCTTGAGACCAATTGTTCAGAGTTTGCCTGCTCTAGGAGGGCCATAGTTGGAGTAATGCCATCCTCCAAGATGATAAACGCACAAGACCGCATCGAGCTCGTGTGTGTGAATGAGTTAAGTTCCATTCTAGTCAAAATCTATTAAATGTATAATCTAAGTGTCCGTGTCACTAAAAGTACATACTACCGACGCCATCAACCCATCGAGTTATTCACAAAGATACAGTCACTCAAGTCCCTGATCGCTGAGTCCGTTGCAGAATACAATAAAGGAAACATCACTATCCATCTTATTCCAGCAAGCATAAGAGATCCATCAGATAGGTGCATAAGCGCCATGCTACATTCCACGCTGACAAGCTTTCTCCGTGATCCCTGAGGTCACCTCTGTGGATGTCTTTGGTCAACCAGATTAGTCAACGAACAAATCACCCCTCTGCCAATAGGTATAATGCAGCATGCTGACTGGACTGATTGCTGCTTCAGGACACCTGGCAATGCTGTGCACTCAGGATACTCTTCGGACCATGTGTTTCGCTCGCTGTGCTGATATTCACCCTTGCGGATGCAAACCAGATGGTACCCATACTTCCGATTTTGACAATGTCCTATTTGTCCAATCGTCTATTGTGTGGCTCTTTGCAAAAGGTGGGTTGGTGACACCAACATCACCACTGCTCATCGATTGCACGTTTGAATGAGTGTATTTCCATTTCTTTACGAGACATGTCAATTTGGTAATTCAATTAAACTGACCTAGTAAAGACTGATTACGGCAATTTAGCAGTTTATAATCAGTATCTGTTATAATGATTCGCGCTCAACAAACGTTTTTTCTAAGTGGCCCTTGACTTTTGACGAGTAGTATAGTTGATATTGTATTTTTTGAAACTGCTCTCATCTGTGGTTTGGTTGATTCTACAAAGTTGCTTTGTTTGAGTCTTTGCCTTCTAAGAGCATTCATTCTATGGCACATTGGAATTCTGTTAGTCTCTTGAACTGTTCAGCTTGTTGCTGAGCCCTGCAGTCTCTTCTTTCCTCCACAGGATGGAGGTATGTAATCTTTTCGAGTTCTTTTTTAGGTGTTGACTTCATGCCGCCCGCTATAATTCTCATTGTTTAATGTTGGAGTCTGCTGATTTTATTGAAGTTTGACTTAGCTGCTGTTGCCCATGCTGCAATGCCATACTCTAGGACTGGTCTCACTCGCCCTGTGTATAACATCTTTAGCACTCTCTCATCTGCACCCAAAGTTGTTCCAGCCAGTTTTTTCATTATTGCCAAAATAATACCTTGCTCTCATTCAGTTTCAGTCAACTTGTTTTTTCCAAGTCAGGTGGTGATCAAAAGTAATGCCTTGGTAGTTTTGGATTTTCATTTAAATGTAGACATTCCCTGTTTAGCACTAGTGTGGAGCTCTGTGGTTTATTTGAGAAGGAAAATACTGTGTACGTTGTTTTTTTCCTTTATTTATCTTCATGAAACATGTTTTGGCCCACTCTTCTAGTGATGTTTGTACTTGCTGCATCTGAATGTTTGCAGTAGTGATAAACTCTTCAGAGATCCACAAGCCTAAGTCATCTACGAAGGAGGCACTCAGTGTTATTTTTGGAATGTTGTTTGTTATGTCATTTATGTATGCAGGGAACAGTGTAGGTGACAGGACTCCCCCTTGTGGGACCCCCTGCTCTAATATAAACTTGTTACTAGTCTGTCCTTGTAGCTGTACTCTGGCAGTTCTATTCTCAAGGCAGTGGCCAATCCATTTGTTCATTCGTCCACACACATCACTTCTGTCCAGTTTGACTTTCAATCCCTCTTTCCAAACTTTACCAAAAGCTTCTTCTAAATCTACCAAAACCACTAGCATGTGTTTTTTCTCTTGGAAGGCATCTTTGATATCCTGAGCTATATTTGTAATCTAATCTTCAGTGGATCTGTGTTGTCTGAATCCTGCTTGTTGAGGGGTTAATAGGTGTTTGTTTTCCAAGTGCTACATCAGTCTGGTATTAATCATGTGCTTCATCAGTTTTCCTACACAGCTTAGTAGGCTGATTGGTCTGTAACCATTTGGTTCTTTCAGATCCTTGTCTTTCTTTGGTATATGTATTATATGTTGAAAAGACAAAATAATACAGACCTGGATGACCTCAGAATAGTGCTTCACAAACTACGTCAATAATACAAAAGTGTTGTGATCTAATGGATCCCATCTCACTGTTAAATTATTGGCAATGAAGAAGCTGAGAGGTTGGCAAAGGAAGGTGGAAATCTACCTTACCCTGATGCAAGAATAACTTTCGTGGAGGCAAAGAGTTTTACCAGAATCAGATACAGAAACAAATGGAATGTAGAACATCCAGGTCACGCACAAAATGATGCATACTACCTGCTCAACAGAACAGAACTAGTGGTAATCTTCAGACTCTGTACTGGCCACAAAAGATTGAGATATTATCTATTCAACAAGCTAAAGTTAGAAACTACTAATCAGTGTAACTATGGCACTGATACAATAAGTGCTGAACAACTGCTTCAAAGTTGCCCAACATATATGGAACAGAGAAAGCACATATGGCAGACACCAGTACTATTCATGGAAAAGCTCTACAGAGATTCAAACAGCCTCAAACTGATGACTGCTTTCATTGACAACATTCAAGTGGACCTCTGAGAGTGTATGAGGAAGAACTAATGTTATATACCTTATATATGATAATTAAAATAAACCGCGAGATGAGCAGGAAAGTTTTTTCCTTTTTCTTTAAATTTCTATTTTTTATTTACTTTAAATACGTTTTTACGGTTATGATCCATGGAGTGATGTTATCGTCTACACTTAAATCTGTTGTAAGGTACAAGTGGAGGATTTGCATCACTGGCTTTCGCTTTCTGTGTTTTTTAAATGCTTTTGTCCCCTCCCTTGTTTTTCTTCCAATGTGTGTGGAATCGATACTTGCCTACTTTGTATATGTATCTGCCCTAGCACCTCAAGACAGGTAACGAACAATCATTCCTGTGACCACCATAATTTAAGAGGCTAATGATAAACATTATAACACAATGTGTGAATTTGTATTTCTACTCATCATCATCATAACCCTCCACTCCCAAAGGAGCAGAGGCCTTCAACAAACACATGCCAACTCCTCCTGTCACGTGCCATCATCTCAAGTTCTTTCCATGTTCTCCTCATCATTGTCCCCTCTGTTTCCAATTCTCTTCTCCATGTGCTTCTTGGTCTACCTCTGCCTCTGTTGCCCTGGGGGTTCCAGGACAATGACTGCCTTGTAATGCTATCAAAGGTATCAGAACCATCTTTTGGTGTGCATTTATCACAACAACACAATGCTACTAATTATAGGCTCGCTCTCTAGAAGCATGACCCCAACATAATGGCTGACATAAGAAATAAACACCTTCTGCTGGTACTTCCCTTTGTTAGAATACGCACACTCCATTAACTCATTCATTCCAGAGTTATTTTGCACGCTGTGCCAGACTTTTTTTGTGGGCAGAATTTTATAGAGTGAAGTGTTCATCTTTCAGTCTAAATTTGCATGTGAATTTTCCTTTGAACATGTACTTATTATATACCAAACTGTAGGGAAATTGATAGAGAATTCAAATATATAATGTCTGTGGTAGTATTAACACAAGTATGTTCGGTATAATTTAATCATTTTGCATGTAAAATTGAAAAACGCTAAAAAGTTGACTGTATAATACGATCTTACCAAAGACAAATTACTGTCGTAGACAATAAAACTTTCTTTTTAGTCTTCAAACGTCAAGTTAATCCATATACAAAGTAAAAAAAACATGCTTATGGCCAAAATTAAGTACATTTAGTCTTATTCGCACACAGTTTTTTTCGTGGTTCTTTGTAAGAAAAAAAAATGAATTATGCAATCAAGCATTACCGAGTTTTAATTTTCAAACAAATAAATAAGATAAGTATTCATATAATACTTTTTTACTCTTGTTTAATGTTTTAATTGTATCCCTAGCTTCATCTCTACCAAGAACACTAGTGATTAGATGTTACGGTTAGGTTCTAGTTTTTTAGTTTTGTTAGCTTTTTGAGTCGGCCGGTAGGAATATGACTACGCCCCACTCATCAACTAAATCTAGGTTGTCTAGCTTTTTTCCTGCATTCCATATTCCGTTATTTTGACAACAAAACTGTGACTACCAAACAATCATCATCAATGTCAGCAATGTTTCAAAGTAGTTTGACACAATTATTTGTCCTTAGTGTCGACTTAGAAAAACTGTAAATATAAATAAGCGTGACATATTTCTCTAGCAAAAACAACGAAAAACGTAAACACGCGAATCTTCACAAAAATTGTGATAATAACTTCAAAACACGCACATGTGCTGATTAACTAAAGTCAAATTAGTTGTTTAAATAGTAGCGGAAGTCATTCTACGAGTTTTAATATATGAACTGCATTAAGCGGACGATTTTTAGGGTTTATTCGTGATAAACTAAAAACCACGCTCTGACCGTTGCTCTTGCACGGCGTGTTGAATTTTGCAACGCTCAGAGCGTTGGTCTGGAGTCAAAGAGTTAAGCCTCACGCTGCCAACAAAACGTATGGAATACAAATATATAAATGCCAGAGAAACTTGCCTCAAATAATTTATCTACTAGCCACATACAAATCAGTATGACTACACTGTACAACACTGTACTGACTATCGCTCATCATAGCAATCCACAATCTATGACAAAGCAATACTTAAATCATGAACAACTTATAATCTGCGGTATATAGGAAATTCTACTAGATAATACACCAACATCTAGAATTACACATAATCATCCACTTAATCTGCACTAAGGCAAAATATTAGAATACACCTGTCATGGCACACTTCTCAGCAAAAATACTGGCAAGGGAAAAATAGGTACGTCCTCACTCAGACGCGGCTAGAAGACCAATCCCTATTTTGGCACCTACAAATTCCAATTTCCGCTCATCACATGACATGCGGGTAGTTATCCCAATGTTGCCAAAACTCAGTGTTGCCAATCTGATTTTTCATCACTGCGAAATAGCACTGTGACAAACAGGTTTTCTCAACGAGTGTCATCTCTTGTTCCCCCAGCACTTGTCTGGTTCTTGTCATCAGTTCCACATTGGTAACCCTGTCATACAATTTCAGTTCTATTCCTTGCAAGCACCCATTTATGAAAGTAGGTTATTTCTATTATTGATGTCCAATTTGTGTTTATTGTTTGTTCAATAAGTATTTATAAATGATAATATTATATGATAATAGAGATGTATTTCTTTGTACCTCAATACATCTCTTTTATCATATAATAGTATCATATATTAATGCTTATTGAACAAACAATAAACACAAATTTGACATCAATAATAGAAATAACCTACAGACTTTTATCTATGCTTTATAGACAACTCAAAAGCATTTGACAAAGTGAAACTCCAAGACCTTTTTGATTTTTTTACATGAACTAAATATAGACCGGAAAGATCTTAGGATAATAAGGAACATATATTGGGAGCAGGTATCCGCAATCAGATTTGAAGGAGAACTAAGTAAATTCAGAGCAATTGAAAGAGGAGTTAGACAGGGATGTGTGTTATCACACTTCGAGGGAATTAAAGTCGGAGGACAAAATATCAAATATCTGAGATATACAGATGACACAGCTTTAATGGCTGAGTCAGAGGAAAATCTACAAATAATTCTAGACAAAGTAGTGTAACAGAGTGAGTTAAATGGATTATCTTTAAATGTCAGCAAAACTGTATGCAAGGTAGTTTCTAAGAAACTACAAATACCAGTTTGCTCTGTGAACAGCAAAAGAGAAAATAACCAAACAAGTCAATCTCTTTAAATATTTAGGCTACACATTAACATCAGATGACAGATGTGACACAGAGATAAAGAAAAGGATCGCCATCTCCAAAGCCTTTACTAGGATGAGCAGCGTAATGAAAAAACAGAAAGGACAATGTGCGTTTTTTGAGAGGATACTGAGATATATCGTGCACAGAGAGAGAAAACAACCTTGCCACAAGGTATTGACCAGCTGCTGGGTGTTGCGCTTAAATTAGATCGCTCATCATAAAAACACAATTTCAGGAAAAAGACAAATGAAATTTATCCGGGACATATTAACACAGGAAGAGCGCAGGAGTGGAGGGATGTAGTCTTATGTGGGAAACAATACCACCCGTGTTAGGGGGAAGGAATTAATAGGAAGGCAGAGAAAGATGGTATGTGGGAAAGCCCTAAATCCAAAACTGGGCAAACTATCACAACCAACCCCATGGGCAACACACCATACCTCATAAGGACTATCACAAAAGACAAGCCAGAAAGACGCCGGGCACATCGCGGTCATGATCGCCCCGCCAATGTCTGTTCACCTCTGACCAGGCACCCTCGAAGAAGATCTGACCCAAGTATATGAGTAATAAATTTGGAGAATACCTGACCAGGACTAAAGGTTCATGAGAAACTAGGTTTACACTGTTATCACCCTCCCTATTATATGGTTTCCCCCAAGGGTAGATGTGTTCTGATCTTGCACCAGTTTTTTTCTTATAAGAATAAGGGAATGATCAGTCGCGTATTTATATCAGAAATCAGAGTAAATAAATATCAAACTAAAAATAAATAAATACCAACACAAAAGCATTATCTTCATCTACAACGGATGACCATCTTTCATTTTTACCTTCGAATCATTCGAACCCCCCACGTCTCGCGCACTCACGGTTGTTATAACTTTCTTAATTCATTGGATTCCTGTTTTCTGTATCTATGACTGCGCCACACTTTCTGATATCATGAGTATCCACAAGCTCTTCAGTGTAGTTTCCCCCCATGGACTCATCATGGTTCTGGCAGGACCCACACGTCATAACAATGCAGACCACTCTATATAGCCCCCTGATACTGGGTACAATAAACATATCTTGGTTGACAGTTGTGATTCCCCATGCGCTTTATGAGAAATAATTCAGTGGCATACAAAGTAGATGTCATAGTTACATATAAGCAGGTCACATACACTCTCAGAGTGATGTGTGGGTTCATAATCACAAATCTGGAAGTCACATAACTCGAGTGCTCTCACATTGTAGAAAGTGAACTTATCATTGCAGTATTAGAAATTATTACTTCTATATATGCGACCACTCTTTTGCATTTCACATTTCTCAGCCCACAGCTGTCACAGGCAAAAGATCATTTATGTGCACTCATATCATTAGCGTTTAAAAATGTAAAAATTAGAACTGCGAGCATTATCCCCCCTTAACTTGGGCTATTGAAGAAAAAACACACTTTTTCAATCCTTATCCTTGTTCACTGAAATGAGACCACAAAAAACATTCCTATGTCTATCTCTCCTCTAGACTTTCTCATTAGCATGTTGCCTGCCCATGACAACATAAAACATGATGAATGAGGGGACATGCAATAATTAAAAATCTGAAATATCAAAAAAACTAGCGACAAAAAAAAAGGATAAACACACAAAACACAATAAATATCATGTGCTTTTGGCTCGGATTGGTAGCTCGATCAATAATTTGCCTTTCAAACTCATACCTGCTTTTTTTCTTTCATTGGTTGCACTTTAAAAAAATTCTTCTCATTTTAATTTATTCATGGAAGGTGAAAGTTTTACTCGGTAAAGTGAGAATTATTTCATGCCTTCCATTAAATGCAAAATGCATTCATTCTCAGCACGCGCTGTCTCAGCTCTAATGCCAAAACTGTATGTATTATTAAAGTCACAGGGATTCTATGGTTGGGTAAGTAACTGCGTGTTACAAAACCATTATTAGTAAATGTCTTGTTCTATTGTGGCCGTTGTTTTAATTCAAATGGCTGCCACAAATGATAATGATGTTGTTGATGATCTGCCTATTTAGTGGTTAGCATCCAAATTCTCTGCCCTTTGTGTTTAGTGTTAGCTCCTTCAGTAACTTCTAATAACTTCCCCTTCTGTAAACACGACAGCAAAACAGTACTGATACCCCAATATTTACATGTAGAAATGATGCAAATTGTGGCATAACCCATGCTATCGGCTTTTCCCCCCCTTTGTTCACATCGTCACCCATAATGCTATGTTATGCGTCCTTGTAGGAAGAAAGACATATAAAAACAGGTTCACTCCTAATCGGTGCAAAACTTCTCAAGCTTCCACTTCACTTGCTTCAACTCAAAAGTGTATTCAATCTTATCTGTTATTACCCAAGCTCAGAGAAATCTTGATTTACTCCGCCGTCCACCCCCAGACCCCAGCTTTCGCCCACGCCATTTTTGCTAACTCTTCCTTTGTAGCTCCTAGTTGCATCATTCTGTTTCCATGCTGTCACAAAAAATATGTTCTCATATAAAATGTAACATCTTGACCTTGGCTCCTTGGTTTAATGGGTCATTAGCACTAAACCTACTAGGGTCCGTCACTTCATCAAGTTTTTCACACCTTTACTTGTCCTATTTCTCTTGTTTTATTTCATCTGCGTGTCTTTACTTCTACTTGCAAATTTTTCCACCTCTCCCATGCCCCCATGACCTGTCACCACTCAATGGGATCAAGATTTCCCCTTGATTCCACCCCGTTCAATTACTGCCGCCTCTAACACCCTACTTGCCCGCCGATGTGACTCGACTCCACCAGCCTGTGATTCCACGGGTAAAAAGAACCAAATGGTGGCCCTGCTACTAACAATTGACTAAGCCAGGCATGCTTATAACAGTGTGGACATTGCCCAACCCCTAAATAGACTCTATAATGGCATGTGGTGTAAAAAAACCTTGGCTACAAAGGTGGATAGCAGCTGCCTTAATGCTGAGAGATCAGTTGCATTTTTGCTTGGGGACATCAGATATCAAACACCAATGCGATACTCTTTGTCTTGCCGACTACCCTCAGGGCTTCTCCACCATTATCTCACCACCTACTCCTCACCGCGTTTACTCTCCTCACATCATGCACACACATAAAGCCAAAGTAGCACAATATCAACCAACAGGAACTGGGACAAAACATTAACTTTTGCAGATGACAATACTCAATGGCTCCCGCCCATACAGGACAGATCTCATGCAGACATGGCCCAAGGCATAAGCATTCCAAAGAGACTCTTACTACAGGCATCAGTTTCCGCATGTAACTTGATGGTGTGAACAAAGTGGATCAAAGGTTACAACCCAAAACACAAGCATGGTCCTGTGCCACGATGAGCGTGTCTCTTTGCAACATTTCTATCGATAGGAATCTCTTTACAGCAGTCGATTACAACAGGAAAGCAATAACCTCGATAATCAGAAGAAGTCCCCCCACTCGAGCCCCGACAAGTTAGTCCAGCGCTCGGCCCCGGATTTACTCCACTTTACCATACATATAAGGGGGGCGGGCTATCATAACTTGGGTCATGACTCCCAAAAGCGTCAATCAGCTTCCTGTTGTCCTTGTATGGTGAAAAATGGAACTAATCCCATATTCTTCATCATTTTTCACCCGTAGACTACTTTTAATCCTCCACATAATTAACACTGCCGTGGGGGGTCCATATTGAGTTGGAAAGTAAAAAACAAAGAGAAGACCAAATTGTGATTCACGTTTGTTCCGACAATCGACCCCTTATGCGTCAGACAACTAAGGGCTAGCATCACTGAGGATACCCCAATTTTGTGACACCCCCCATGCGGCGCAGGCAGTACTGAGCAGCCTTAGCCACTGCACGCACCACAAGCCACCTGAAAATTCTGTACTGACCACCACTTCCCCTATAGCGATATTCATCGCTGTTGCCCCAGGGCAGTCGCAACGCACACACCCCTTTTAGACTAGTACACGAGGAAAAAACTCAGCGACTGTGGACTTAGAAAAATTTGTGGATGTTTTGTATGGGGCCGCAGCGTTTATTGTCATGATTTCGAACATTGCCACCGTTTTGCGAAAGTTAATCCACAGCCAAGCCTGATAAGCATTTTCGGCGAGTTTCGCTAAGCCTCTTCAGTGGGCCTTGTTCTAGGAAACTGTCACCTTCAGCCCAGGCCAACAAGTTTCAATAAATCATACACTGATGCAGCCACAAGCCCTCTTGCGGCACATCCTTCAACCGCCAATGACCCCTATGCATGACTGAATCCATCGTGTACTCAGAGATCGCGGCCAGATCGCTATACTTTCGGCCTCTTTTGGAATGAATGTTGCTCAGTCTAATCTGGATTCAAATGGCACTGGTCAGTTCAACAATCAGTATGGACCTGAAGTGCATTGCTGAAAGAATGAAGGTGCCACTATTATCCGGCCACGTCTCCGCGCCCCATTTTCTGATACTTCTTCTGGGATATGCCCACCACCTGTCCTGGTCAGGGGGGTCATACGCGCCATCCTACCCACTCCCGTCATTTGCACAGTCCAAGCCTTCAGAGATGCACCCCTAAACTGCTACCAGGTTTTACTTCGGTTTGGTGTGCAAGTGTGCTGACTTTTACCTGAAGGAAGTGCCGCCTCAGAAACTAGTATGTATTTGTGCGCTCGCTCTGGCAGCGGCAACTTTGCTATTCGCTTCGAATCTAACTTTTATCGATGCCTACGATAGGGTATTATCGGCAATATACAGCTTTAATAACCTTATTTTCAGTTGCGCAGGCAAGCTTGACTGATTTAGTTCCTTTGTTATGGCGCCAAGTGGTATCCATATCCTTGCCCTAATGCCACCTTACCACGCCATGACTGATAGCATTGTTCAACAGCGCTGTCTGCCACTACCCCTCCCCCCCGTACAGGGGGCTATCACTGACACTCATAATCTGGTCTACTTTCCCCATTATCACAAGGTTGCTTCGTGGATTCCCGACGGCACTCGCAGGTCCTTCACATTCATTCCTAACGGGTTACTCTAACCACACGAAGCATCGTGTAAGCCTAAGAGGTGCCCATATGACATATATCTAATACATACTCCATGTCTATTAGCACGGATCTCTGCAAGGGCTCCTTCCCTTTAGTTCATTGGCCTTGTTGATAGCGTTCCTGGATCCACTGCACTGCTTTTAGCAACCTCTTTTTATTCTCAGCTCCTCGTATCTCCTGCACCCAACCACCCACCTCTATCAAAACCCAAATGTAGATCTGCGAGCATCACCCTGCTTGATGCCTTAGGACAATACCAGCACCCCAGTGGATGGGTCACCCATGACCAAAAAATCCCCGTCCATTCGTTTGTGTGTATCCGATTCCATCTCTCTCAGTATTGAGTGACTCTTCTGCAGCATCATAGCTGCTGCTCAAACAAACTAGCTCACATTCCAAATTCTGACGGTGGGCAATGGTACTTCTCAGGTCATAAGCCATGACTGCAAAAAAAAAAAATTAAAACTCATAAAACGCCTTCCTGCGTTCACCATCCAACGTTGTTTCAGTGTTCGGGCCTGTGAGCAGTGACATAATGGGATAGACTTAATTTGTAACCGTCACAGTTCAGCTGCGTCTGAGGCTCACTCTGTCCGGGGGGCAACGTCCATCGCTGGTTTGACACATGGTCCTGCGGGGTGCTTTTCCCACTGTAATCTTTGTGCATCGCCGCCGTATATAAGCTCAACAAAACTTCTACACTGAACTTGAAGGGACAAGGAGCAGAGTTTTGACTTTTTTGCAGTACAGTGTGCTAAGGTCTTCTGACAGAACCCCATGGTGGCTGAACCCTTGTCAATTTTTCGCCCATGAATGTTGTGCACCTACTTCGTGCTCTTATAGCTTGCATACCACACCCTTGTGCTTGAACTTCAGCTATACTATGGGAAGTAACAATGCCACAGCGCAAACTTACGGTCGGTACTCAACATGTGAACTGGAGGACATCCCAACACAACACAGTTCAACTGGCAACTTCTCCCATGGATGTTTCTGCTTTGTGGTCTTTGATTGTATTAGTCCTCTGCACTGCCACTGACATTTCACATCACAGGTCTGTTGCACTGCCCTAGGGCCTGAGGTCTTTTTTAAAGACTCCCCGGCATCGTGCAACATACCTGGGGGGTGCAGAGAGGAATTTTTTAAAATGCGGGGGTGTAACATTGGTGCTGTTTCTCCCCCCCCACATGGACAAAGCTAGGGCCATTTCAGTTGGCCTACTGGTTGACAGAACCCCCGTGGATGGCCATGACCATATCTAGGGAGAAGTAAACCCTGTTCCCTGGTTTTATGACTGATAGGGTTCTCGAACTTCTTGGGTTCTCCTTGGATAGCTCCATTCCGGAACCCTAAACGTTTAAAAGTCACAAAATCACGACTGGCACTAGTAAATGACAGTCCCTGGTCCCCCGCTAACCGACATTATGAAATCCGGGCACCTGGACGATGTTCATCACCGCGTCCCTCAAAATGTGTGTGTCACCATCACATGAATGCTTTCAGCCGGTGGACCATCCGTGATCAACACATGTTCACCGAGCATGCCGTTGCCGGATACACCTATGGTAGCACCATTCCTTTCAGACCAGGATTACCTGGCATAGCCCCCATGCAAGAAATAGGCTCACTTGCGAGAGCAGCCTGGCCTACAACCCGTGGGTTATCGCACTACTTCCACAACCTTCATCCAGGCCCCCACTGCGGACCCAAGTCCGTTGTGTCCTCTCTGGTTACGTGCCCTTAAATCTGCCACAAATAGTTAAAACCCCACGCGCTCAGTCTCACGCGTACAGCTTCAGACATTGCTCTGCCTGGCAACTACTCTTGTCGGAACCACTGATGTACATTTCTAGGGCCACCACCCTCCGCCCCCCCCCAACCCACACCACCCCACCCCCCCTTCTCCAAACCCACCCATTTATAAATACGTACAAGTATCCCCCCTCACCCCCCCCACCCAGGTGGTATCGGGAGTGGGTGGGTTCGGAAATGGACGTTGCAACGAAATATTGGCTTTTTCTTAGGAGTCCATAAGCATTTGGGATAGATCTCAACCCAGTTTACTTGGGAGGTTTGTTCTGTCAGACTTTGCCTTTTGGATTGCTTCCCAGATCATTGCAATGGCATTGCTCTAGACATCACTGGCTGTACCTGGGCATACCTCCTTTTGAATGGTAGTGTCAATGTACCCATTTGCCAGGAGGTAATGTAGTGAGTCTTTTTCGCCATTAATGAGAAGAGAATATTCTTCCTCCTTCTCACATTGTGTAGTGAGATTGGCCTGAACTGACTTGATGTCTGTGGAATTTCTGTTTCCTTCAGGATGTAGACTCCGTTTGCCTTTCTCCATTGGGGACCTTGCTACGAGTTATGGTTTTTTCCACAACATTCTTCAGGCTAAACGGAGCAGGTCGTTTGAGAACCTCAGTGGCATCTTTTATACCACCACATATGGGGAAACACCATTAGGACCTGGAGCTGACTTGCACCGAGCTTTCTGGACAATGCTTTATCTAATACCTCTTGCACCCGTTGGAGGGCTTGGAAATGTTAAATTCAGCTCTGGTTACCCTGGCGCATTTAAGGCCTGCCTGGTGCTGCTGAGCGGCTCATTTTTGCGGACCTCTGAATATGTCATTCTAAAAGGTGTTCATTCCAGGTCTTCTTTCCTGATGCTTAGCGTACCCGACCGTGGCTGCTCAAACAGTTCTTTGGCAAACTTGAAGGGCTATCTAAAGAATCTTTCCCTATCCCTTCGAGTCTTCCTTCTCTTCCTGCACAACCTTTCCGCTCTACAAAAGGGCATCTATTGTTGGCCTTTCAGGTGCTCCCACAAACTTGCCGTTTAACCCTTCCTTCTCTGTGGCATAATGGGTTACTTTCCCTTGCCTCCCTCCCTCTGAACACTTTGCGACAGTGCAGATATATTATGTCGCCAAAGATTTCCAGCTTCTTCTCCAAAGTTAGCTGCTTCAGGCTGTTATCAAACTCTTTTGCCAAGGCTTCATCCAGCTGTTCCCAAAGCCCTTTTGCACTGGCAGGTGGAAACTTTATTGCATCTCTCTTCCCGTCCAAGAAGTGTGTGAGATCATCATCTGGCAGATCAACTTGAATGTACTCAGCACTGTGGATTGACTCCTGGCTGCGTTCTTCTAACGTCTTATCTGTCGAGACAGAGCGCTGTTGATCTCCCCCGATGACCTCCCACACCCCTTTTTCGTTCTGTGGATTTTCATTCCTCTCTGAGTAGAGAATTCCCTACCACAGGTACATGGAAATTCCAGCCGTTGTTCAGAGCTCGAAGTCCGTGTAACGGGTCTGGTCGATTCCATTGAGGCGCCTGTGGATTCATCATCCTCCCCCCCTTTCGGTGAATCCTGGGGGCATCTATTGTTTTTGGGTCCTATAGCAATTGAATACAGCTTATGGGGTGCTAACCCGGTCAGCCGGTTTCTAGTCTTTCCCAGTGTCATCTGTCTTTCCAGAAGTCAATCGGTCTTTTCCCGATCATCACTGGTTTGACCATGCAACTATGATAGGAAACTCTTTACAGAGCGATACAACAGGAAGCAATCTGATCATCAGAAGAAGTCCCCCCATCGGACAAGTGTTTCAGCCCGATTACTCCTTTACACTCTAAGGGGGGCGAGCCCACTTGGGTCATGACTCCCAAGCGTCTCAGCTTCCTGTTGTCTTTTATCAAAAATGAACCCATTTCACTTACGGTAGCAACTTTTAATCCACAACGCCAGCCGTGGGGGCAATTGTGAAAGTAACAAAGAGAAGACAAATTATTCCGTTTGTTCCGTTGCCCTTCACAACTAAGGGCACACACTGAGACATGAGCGCGCAGCCGACGAGCCTTAGCCACTGCGCGCCGCAAGCCACTGAAATTCTGTACCTGACACACTCCCTATAGTATACATCGCCTGTTGCCCCAGAGTCGCAGCCCTTTTACTAGTACACCAGAAAAACTCAGCGCTGTGGACTTAGAAAAATTTTGGTGTTTTGTACCGCAGCGTTTATTGTCACGATTTCCATTGCCCATTGCGGTTGTTCCACAGCCAGCCTGATGCCTTTTCGGCAGTTTCGCTAAGCCTCTTCAGTGCCCTTGTTCTAGACTGTCCCTTCAGCCCCAACAGTTTCAATAAATCATACACTGATGCAGCCACAAGCCCTCTTGCGCCCACTTCAACCGCCATGACCCTTGCACTGAATCCATCGTGTCTCAGATCCGCGGCCAGATCGCTATACTTGGCCGCTTTGAATGAATGTTGCTCGTCTAATCTGGATTCAAATGGCACGGTCAGTTCAATCAGTATGACCTGAAGCGTTGCTGAAGAATGAAGCACTATATCCGGCCGTCTCCGCGATTTTCTGATACTCTCTGGATATGCCCCCCGTCCAGGTAGGTCTACCGCCATCTCCCAGTCATTTGCACAGTCAAGAAGAGATGGTAAACTGCTACCAGGTTTACTCGGTTTGGGGTGTGCTGACTTTCCTGCCCTCAGAAAGTATGTATTTGTGGTGTCTGGCCAGACTTTGCTATTCGCTTTCATTCTTGCCTGACCTATTGTCGCAGCAAGCTCATTTAGTACTTTGTTATGGCGCCAAGTGTATCGTCCTTGCCCTAATGCCACCTTACACGATGAGAGCACGTGTTCAAGTGTCTGCCTCCCCTGGCACAGGGGGCACTGCTCATCATCTGACTTTCCCCATTTCACAAGGTTGGTGGCCGACGGCAGCAGGTCATACATTGATCTAACCACGAAGCTGAGCCTAAGAGGTGCCATATGCCATACATCATTCCATGTCAAGGATCTCTGCAGGGCTCCTTCCCATGTAGTCCATTGGCCTTGTTGGACCTGCTGCACTGCTTTTAGCAACCTCTTATCATTCTCAGCTCCTCGTATCTCCTGAACTACCATGTCTCTGCGCTCCCTGCTTGATGCCTTGGACCACCAGTGGATGTCATCATGCCCAAATCCCCATCTATTCGTTTGTGTGTATCCGATTACCTCTCTCAGTTTGAGTGACTCTTCAGCAGCATCAACAGCTTCTTCCACTCTCCACTTCCTTCCCGTTTTCAGTGTGGGCTGAATGGACTTAACCACGTCATCAGCTGACTCGCGTAGCATCATTGCAAGCCTTGCTTTTCCAACTTTGTACTCTTCAACAACTGACTTGAAGGGAAGCAGAAGTTTTGACTTTTTGCAGTACAGTGCTACATCTGACAGACCTGGTGGTACCCCTAGTCATTTTCTCAACAACAACATAGAGAAAGCAAACCTTCCAGACATCACTTTCAATGGGCAGAACATTGAAAGGCAAGATAAGCTGAAGTTCCTGGGAGTAACATTTGGTGGGCTATCGTTGAAGTATCAAGTCAAACTGATCATACAGAAGTGCAAGCGAGGATTGGCAGCCCTAAAGACAATGGCTGCTGCATGCTTGGAACAGAGACTACTATTTCTCCTGTATCATCGGCTTGTCATTTCAGTAATTGAGTATGGACTAGGAATACTCACACTGTCAGTGTCACAATGAGAATGACTGGAACACATTCAAAATGAGGGGATGTGATGAGTTTTGGGTTGTATGCGTGATACCCCCATTGTGACAATGAGATACATGCTAGGATTGCTGTCGATTAGATCAAGATATGCAATGGCCCAGGCAAAAGCCTATATGCTCATAACCACCAACAAAAGACACCCCCTACATGAGAACATAGCTAGCATCAAAGGAGCAAGAATAAAGAGGGGGATGTCATGGATGGCACAGGCAGAGGCTACATTTGGTCAGGTAACCAAGGTTGAAAATATATCCAAAGGGGAAGAGTGGAGTAAGTCAGGGGAGAACTGGATAAAATACCAGCAGGTTATCATTAGCTTTGGCAGAGAGTGCAGAGCTTGGGGCAATGGAAAAGCAGAGCTGGAGATTAATCAGCTGATAAGTGAGCATGCTGGAGATGATGATGCCATTATGTAACACTGATGGGTCTGTAGTGCATAGTGAGAAATCAGGATGGGGCTTCTCTGTGAAAATAAAGGGTAGGGTCATTGATGAACAGAGTGGAGCCTACATGATAAAAGCCTCCAGCATGAAAATGGATGTAGAGGCAGTTACTGCAGCACTGAGGTGGCTGCCTGAAACTCCATCAACCAGGTCATTTATATTGTCAGACTCTCAGGCGATGCTTTGGAAAGTTCACAATGAATGGCTGTGGCAGGAATGGAAAACATCAATAGAATCCCCAAGTCTTCTAGAACTGGTATGGATCTACTGTCCTGGTCATGCGGGGTACGTGGCAATGAGAGAGTTGACAGACTGGCCTCGAAAGCACCCAAAGTGGGGACAATGGATATGAATAAGAGAGAGATACTGAGGGCAATTAATGAGCACCTATTGGTTTGTCCTGAGTGCAATGTATGATTCTGATCAACAATAAAAATAACAATAATCAAACCTTCTTCACATTGCCATCTGTCAGGAACTTCTGGATCACGCTAACAAGGATGACAGCTTCATGAAGAAAATAATAACTGACGATGAAACATGGGTCTACAGATATGACATTTGAGATAAATATGCAGTCCTTGCAGTGGGTTGGGAAGAATTCGCCATGACCAAAAAAGTGCGGCAGGTCAGGTTGTTGCAAGATTTCTAGTGACATGTCTCAGGAATTTCATAATCTTCCTATACACTTACAAATTTCTTTTCCTCATCCCAAAGACAACTTACTTGTCTATTTTCAGTATGATCGTCTATCCGTATTTCAAGAAGAAGAATGTTTTCTTCCTGACAAACTTAATTCTACCTACAGTTAAATCTACAGTATCTTGGCAATATGATCATAAAGAGTCTGTTCTTCATAAGAATAATAATATTAACATTATCAATATTGTTAAGGGTTTCATTCATACAATTAATATCGATTTTATTAATAAAATGGACAGCGTCAAGATTGTTTGTACCTCTAATGGTAAACTTACAACCGATCAGTCGGTCAACAAAGTTTTCACTTTGCATCATAAACCGTCTTATATGACATGTTTTGAACACACTGCCATACATATTGATACATATCACCTTATGTACTATGATACTGTGTCTTCGTGTCTTATCATTAATTTTACCATGCCTACTAGGGACAGTAACTTCATTATCTGTTCAACTATGCTCAGCCCATGCAGCATAAGCTAGTACATCGTCTACCCTTTTAGGGAAAGACATGCTTGTGAAAGTGACCTGGACGGCAGACTGCGACAAAACATTTCACAAGATATTATCACTCTTTTCCAGGCCACCTATTTTAACCTTTTGAACCCGAGGTCCCAAAATTTCGGTCTGTGCGTAAAAAATCCTCTCTCCGAGAGACCGTAATCTCGGTCTGACACACCTAGCTTAGCAAAATGGGGTGGGAAAGGAAATGTATAAAAAATAATGACGTCAGGAAGTACACATGTCTTGTGGAATGTTACTCTAAAATGGCGGCGCCCCCGAAGAGATAATATTTTGCAATTTTTTAATTGTTTTCACAATGAAAAGGTGTGTTGAAAATCCAGGAAATAGCCATTCTAAAAGGCTAACAACGGAACAAGCTGTTGAACTTGTGCTCAATGATTCGGAGGATGATGAATATAGATTTAGATGGTGATTATTCTGAAATCAAAATTGAATCGAGTGACGGAACTTGTGAATCAGGTTATGATCAAGCTAGTTCTAACCATGTGGTGCAGGGGCGTTGAAAGGGGCATATCCCACATAATGTATCAAGTAAATTTGATACAAGTTGGTCTCACAACTGTGGATGTTCAATTTCCACAACTTTGTATTGGCTACAATACATTCATGGGTGGCTGCGATGTTTACGACCAAGTTTGTCGTCTCAATAAAACGCACTGGCATTATCGCTGGCCTCGACGGCTCATAGTGAAATTTTTTGCTCAGGAGCCCAGGGGAATGAAGTTTTACAGGCTGGGTGGCCAGGGTTCTAAGGGTTAAGGTTGCCAGATACTAAAAAAAAAAAATTTTTTTGTGTGCTTCATACAGATGCAGGCAATTTACACTTTGATATTGGTCTTTTTCATGACCAATTTTACGTTTGACATTGGTGCAAGATCAAAGAATAGGGCAACAAACTCATTGTTTTTTCACTTATTATCGACACAAGATGACGTACTATAGTTCCAGTGTCTTATACTTCCGCCTAGCTGAGCCACAACTGGATGAGGTCCAGTGCGGATTCTGAGCAAAAAAAAAGACCTAATCTTTTGAAAAGGCCCTTGTGTGCTGAGATCCATCATAGATCTGGAAAAGGCGATGACAGGGTCCCCTGGAGCAAACTTTGGGACTTTGATAAGAACATTGGCACCTCTTTTTCATGAGAGCTACAAGTTTTGCGAATTTATGTTGGTGCAAACCATCAAAGAAGAGTTAGGGTGTAAAGACAACAAACTCATTGTTTTTTCACTTATCTTTTCATCGGACGACATTAAGGCATGTAAGGAGAGAACAAGAAAGTATTCAGTGGGGTACTGGAAGATGAGGCAGGACTGTATTTTGGAGCTGGCATTTGCTGATGATGTTGCCTTGATTGCTAAATCAGAGGCACATCTCCAATTCAACTTGCAAGTCTGGAAGGAAGAGCTGGAGAAGAGAGGGATGGTCATAAGCAGCTCTAAAACAAAATCCATGGTGATATCACGAGAAAAAAGAAGACATCAGATTAAGCTGGGAGAACAGGTCCTGGAGCAGGTAGACCACTTTAAATACCTCGGAGCTATTACTGACCAAAAGGGAGGCATCAAAGAAGAGTTGGCCACTCAAAAAGCAGCAGCTGGGAGTCTTTTTGTGGCCATAAATTGAAGATTCCTCAGCAAGAGAGAGGTTGGTAAGAAAACGAAGATGGCTGTATACCGCTCCACCTATGTCCCAGACATACTCAAGGCAATGACTACAACTTCACACCAGATCCAAAACCTCAGAAATGAGTGAAAAGGCCCTTGAGTACAAGAGTGAGATCGCAACTTTGTTACGTCAAGATCCTGGAAAACCCCCTGACAAGTAGAACAGTCCCAACTGGATGGTTTGGCCTTTCTGCAGAATGGGATTGTTTACCACGGCATGGAAAACATTCCAGGACCCTGATTCATGCTATACAGAGCTACAAGATGACCCAGTCTTGCAGAATTTATGTGAGGACAGCAAACCATAAGGAGAAGACAGTTAGGACAGGGTGCTCTCCTTCCAAACCTCTACACCTCACAGTGTAGGGGAAACGACTAAGTAAGTGAATACTCCAATTCCGTCACTGCCATTATATCAAACGTTTTCATATCAAGGTTCTTACTCATGTGACGATGATCATTAAGGATGTAAGGAGAGAAACAAGAAAAGTATTCCAGTGGTAATGGTTCTTCTTGTCGAAAGATGAGGCTCAAGGGAAGCGACTTGTATTTTTACTCATTCGCTTTCAATATTGACTTACAACATTTGCTAGTTAAAAGAGCATACGTGATCGTTAACAAGGTACATGTTGACCATTCATGAAACGGTATAAATTCAATCATAGTTCGAGGACTTGGTTTAGTGTCAATAAGCTCCAACTGTAAATACGTACTACAATCAGTCACACTTGAATTCTGGAAACATAGGAAGAGCTGGAGTAAGAGAGCTCTTAGGATCAGTCATAAGCAGGAACTCTGTCAAATTACAAAATCCATGGTGATGGATCATACAGAACTAAAGTAAATTAAGATCGGTTTATCAGATTAAGCTGGGAGAACAGGTCGTATGAGCAGGTATTTTACACACTTTAAAGATTGACCTCGGAGCTGATTTCACTTATTGACCAAAAAAATAAATATATAGGGAGGCAAATCAATTATATCAAACGTCTCGTGATATCGAGGTTCTTACTCCAAGTGACGTTGATAAATTATACGGATGCTGAACTCTCAATTACATAATCAAGTATAACTATTCCAGATTCGTGGTCACGGCATCCTTTGTTGTCGATTGAAGAGAACTCACGACTCAAGAAATGGAAGCGACTTGTATGATGGAAATTACTCATTCGCTTTCAATATTGACTTACAACATTTGGTAGTTAAAAGAACATACGTGATCGTTAACAAGGTACATGAAGACAGAACATTCATGAAACGGTATTAAATTCGATCATAGTTCGATGGACTTGTTTTAGTGTCAATACCCTTATCACTCGTTGTAATATGTACTTCAATCGATCTACACTTGAATTTTGGTCTTAACATAGTGAAATTTACACTTACGTAGTAACGTTCGCACTTAGGATCAGCATTGAATGAAGGAACTTTGTCAAATTAGATATTCATCCGTGCATGGAATACATACAGGAACTATTAACTAATTCTTCATTACGATCGGTTTAACTCAAGATCATCGCTGATGGAATGAATTTTTTATTCGTATGGAACAAACCATATTTTACGCACATGATGGGACTAATGACAGATTGACCTTCAGGATGAACAATATGAATTTCATTACTTTGGATTGAATAAAATAAAAAAACAGTGTGACAAAAATAAAAGAAGAAGAGAAAACGAAAAAATGATCACCCAATGTATTAATATAAGTACTACATTAATATAATTAGTTACTATTAGATGTAGTTAAGAACTTATGTTTACTTGATTATGATATAACATGATTTTTTTTTTCATTAACTGATACATTAATTTAAATACATAGTTAATTCCGTACACATCTATTTTATTTTAACTACTAATTTCTTACTATTTAACTCTTATCCATTCTCCATTATTCTTTTCTTTACTTTTCTTTACTTTCTTCTCAGTGAGACGATACTTTAGTTAGTTAATTAGAATTTAATTCTATAAAATCCTACATATATTACATTGATTATTTAGTTAATTCTATATTTAGTTAGTATATCTTATGATACAATACACAATTTTTTGAGTTAAGACATAATTTTAGTTAGGTACATAATTATTTACTATCCTTTCTGACAGTTGACGTTTCTTTAGTTCACTTAATTTAAAATTCATATGACATGTATTATACTGACTGCGACCGACGACCATGTTTTACTAAAATCATCGTAGGCAGTATGTCGGTTATCATTAAATTTTTGATATAATTAATCAAGCTATTTAAATAAAAAAATCTATAGAATAGATTTTTTACCCCCGTCGGTCAGGTGAATGTTACGACACGTTTTAACGATGTCGTCTGCTACAGTTGTGAGAACTTTAAAGTTACGCATTAGATGCTTGAGATATTATAAATATAGAATGTTTTTCACGCTTCACGGTATTTTATTGAACGCGAAGTGTATAGTAACTTTATGACGTGGTACGGTTGACATAGTCCCGCTTGACTACGTTCTTCGTTTACCCTTTTGATTTTAAGCTCCGAACGAGTCGAACGTATTCTGTTTACTCCCAGGATATCATTATAGTGCAGAGTATTTCTTTGAGAATTTTGGCTAGAGGGTCAGCCTTCATTATGATTAAAAAGTTTATCTCAAATGTCATATCTGTAGTCCCATGTCTCATCGTCAGTTATTATTTTCTTCATGAAGCTGTCATCCTTATTAGCGTGATCCAGAAGTTCCTGACAGATGGCAATGTGATTGTCTTTCTAATCTTGTGTCAAGAGTAGTGGAATGAACTTTGAAGCTACCTGATACATTTGTAATCTCTCTATTAGAATGTCATGACATGATCCTATGGTGATGTTGCATTCTTCTGCTATTTCCCAAACTGTCAGATGATGATTGGAACACACCATCTTATGAACCTGGACAACATGAGCGTCATCAGATGATGTCCTGGGTCATCCTGAATGCGAGTCGTGTTGACTGCTGACCATCCTTAAATCACTTAAACCATTTGTAACAATGCGTACAGCTCATGCACTGATCCCTGTGACGACTTGCCCAATCTTCTCTTCATTTTTTTTATTATTTACGTGACATCATTTTTTCTCATCCTCAATGCATGATCGCAAAGTCCCGGGAATTGTCACTTGCAGATAATCTCCTAGCGTTCGGTGATTTTCTCCTCGCATTTAATGCTATTTTTAGATACGATGTCATTGTTGACCCCTGACCTCGGTAACTAGAAACCTGCTTTAATTTAGGACTGCTTAAACTTAGGGAGAACCAGTTTAGGCCACTTAGGAAAACATCACGTGACTTTTAACGTTATTGATTGGAGCGTCTATATGAGGCTAAGGTCACATGATGCACGCTACGGATCACGTGTCCAAGTGGAAATGTCCCGCTAAAAGTGCGCCAAACACGGCCATTTTTCACTTACGCCCAGGTAACCAAGAAAGCTAGACCTAATCCAGATCGTGCGAATTCATGCATTAAACGCACTGAAGCCACGTGTCTAAATTGCTGGTCCATCTGAGTAGGTAAGTGAAAATCTCGTTAGAAAATAGTATTGTGATGAAATGTGTAGTACCTTGCAAAATCGACGCAAAATTGGTATAACTGCGTTTACTTTATTCATAATTTTTGTTTTACGATTACATCCAGCCACATGTGATCGGGTGTATTTTATGATCCCACGGGATATGTACAACATGTTCATAATAATGTATAACGGGAATATATATAGCTATTAATTTCCATATTATTTGATTATTTTTGACCCGACGTTTAGACTAGCGGAAATTAATATTAACGATAATGTTGACAGACCGTGACATATATTCATTATAAATTATATGACGATGCGACCAGACATGAAGTGTGTGATAATGTTGTCAGACAATTCTAAAACACGGATGTCCAATTATTTGTTAAATTCATCATAATTGACATGACGATTAGGCTAGAGGCACAGAACTAGAATACTGTTGCCGACATTTCTATGATAAATTTGGTGGGTTTAACTGACATTTATAATAATTCATCGGGTTAAGTTGACGATAAATCAGTCTAAAGAATTATAATACTGCCACTGGGGCAGAGGAATATAATAAAGGACAGAAAGGAGAAACTTGAATTCAAGATTAGGCTCTAGACATATGATGTTAGAGACTAAAATCTGAGATGACTGGCAGAGGGACGGCTTAGGGAAGACTGCTTTCTAAAGCTAGAAAATTAATGAAGCTGTCGTATTTGTCTTCAGTCTATGGTGGAGCCTTGCACGACAGTCCAATCTCAGAGCAGAATACGGAGTCGAGCACAGAGAAGGCAAATCCGAACCATTCAAGACCTACCTGGGGCAATGTCAGAAGGAGACCGGAGAACTAACCACGCTTCACTATCAGCCAGGGGCTGAAAAGATAAGTTCCTCAAAAAAGGGAACTCACCATATCAATGCCATATTTTTGTCATCCATGATGAAACACACTTGATGTGAGACACATAGTACATACAGCAGACACTAATTCCATCGACAATACTATCATTCACCATCTATTCATTTTATTGCAATAAACCAATTGGGTGTATATAATGTACCCCATGCTTTGTTCCTTCTATTAGATGTTGAATATTGTCTGATGTTTATCTTCCTTTATAAGGGGGGGGGCCTCGTAAAATCTAATATAAACCCAGTTTAATTGAGAATAATAATAGATAACTGAGAAGGGGACGATGGTAGCGAGAGACCAAATATCTCCTTACAACCTTTTCCAGACCTGTCTAGTTAGGAGAATTTACCCTCTTTGTCTCCCTTCAGTGGTGGAAAACCCAGCAGGAATTCCTTGAGCCAAATCTTCCACAATCAGATCTATTATTTCCTCTAAATAATTCTTATCCTTCAAACGCTATGCGACAATCCCCATAAACTTGTTTTAACATTTCATGAGTCTTGATAAAGGTCTTCCTGAGAATGATGCAAAACTTGGTGTTGATTCGCTGCTCATGAAATTCAGACATCTCAAAAAATGCAAAACACAATCTGCATGCACGTAAACACAGCTACAGATGATAAACAATCACAACAGAAAAATATGTTAAACATTAGATTAAATTGTAACCTCATTATCTTGTTCCTGTTTCACCCTGACACCAGAGATGCCATTTTCAATATTCTTTTCATCCTGATGGGGGACAAAAACCAGAAGAGACATCAGAATATAAAGAGTACCATTCTAAGAAAATATATGATTTTTCTGAGAATCATTAAACACATATGATCTATTCCACAATTTTTAGCAACAGTAAGAAGATTTACTATGTCTGTAGTAACATAACAAGAGTCCAAAAAAAAAAAAAAAATCAGTTTACATTCCCACTCATTTAAATTTTTCATCCGTAACAGGGAACTGTGTTTGAATATTCCTTGGAGGCTGGAAAGAAATAATTATGGTTTATATAAATATACAACAAAATCCTAAAAACAACAAAAGACTCTAGTTGGGTAGAAGATGATGAAGGATTAAGTGGGGATAACTGCAAATATTATACAGTTTAGTCGGGATAAGTAGACATTCCAGGAACCATATTGTTGTTTTTGTTACCATGGTATTAGCTGACATTGCAGATATTTGCACCTATAGAATCATAGAAGATGCTGGAAGAGATAAATCATTTAGCAATTATTTTAACCATTCAGAAACATGAATTTTGGTTTTAAATTTCCATCTTTGAATCTTTTCAAATTTTCAAAAGCAATTTAGTGAAACCTAAAATGTTGTGTTAAGTTAGTTGCTAGAAGAGGTATAAGCCAACATTAGGAAGAATTAGTATGTCAGCTGTAACAAGGAAAAGAAAACATACTCACTTTACAATCCTGCTCTAGTTTAATTTTGTCATCCATAGATGGGAATTGTGTCTGACTATTTCTTGGAGGCTGAAAAAACAAATTATGTTTCAAATAAATATTTTTTTTTACATTTCAAATCCTAACAATAAAAAATAACTAGTGGGTTAGAACAGTGCCCTGCAACCAATGTGCTACAGTGCACTGATGTGTTGAGAGTGCCTGCCTGGTGTGTCATTGCACCAGTTGAATGTACCATAAAACTATTTGCAAAATTATATGTTATAGTAAAATAGTATGCAAGAATTTCAAATATTAAATTTTACAAAAATTAATTCCAATCTGTGGATGGGATGATCACTTTTAAAAGCTGGACTGGCTGCAAATATCAAGCCAATTCTAAAGAAAAAGAAGCCAGCTGAAGGATCTAGTGTGTACTGACCAGTGTCACTTACTTCAGCTATTGGGAAAACTCACTGAGAAAATTGTGAATCACAGGCTTTACTGATGGCTGGAAAGCAACAGTCATCAATGAAAGTCAGGATGACTTAAGAAAAAGCCACAGAACAGAGAGAAATGTTCATTCTGTGGACAAAAAAAAAAAAAACATAGATGCATTCCAATTGTATCACCTACTGACAGCAAGCATACAACACTGCAGATACAAGGGCTGTTCTAAAAAATGACAAACATGGCCATACATGGAGACAATGTACCTCTAGATTTAAGCCTTCCAAAGTAATAGAACTATATAAACAACAGTAGAAGGCACTAAATCATTCACACAACAACAAAACAAAGCTGGAGGGGGATTACCACAAGGGTCAGCATTAAGTTGCTCACTCTTTTTCATAACTGACCTCTCCACCAACTTCAAGATATCAAAAGCACTGTATGCAGATGACCTGCTTATCTGGACAGCAGAAAAATACAACAAACTGGTGCCAGCAAAAATAATGGAACCTAAGCCACAATAGTTGTGTACTGCTAGCTGTGGAAACTAAAAATAAACATGCAACACAAAAAAAACACTGTATATATCTGCTTTATTCACACTGAGCATCAAGACTGCACGAAGGTGTACCAACTAAAACTCGACTGACTGTTACTTAGGAGTGGAGCTTGCAAGACTACTCCTTCGCTACTCCCCAAAACCACCATGCACAAAATGAAGACAATGCCATTGGGCGCCTGAATATTGTGAAACATCTTGCAAGCACCAGTTGGGGAGCAAGGAAAAGGAAATCATGGACAGCTGTACCTGGGATGCGTCGATCAATCATGGATAATAAGTGGGAATTGCAGTTGGTAATGAAAAAAAAAACATGCAGGCAGACACAGCCCAGAACCAAGTCAGGTTCATATGTGGGGTCATGAGGACCACTGTAATGGCTGCCTGTGATATCGATACAAACACAGAACCTATGGACCTGCGTCGTAAACCTGCTGTCATGGAAACATAGCGCCCTGGAAGAATTTAAAAAAGAATACCAAAACAGACAGTAGGTTGAAAACTAGAAGTAGAAGCAAAAGTCACAATTACCAGTAACAACAATTTTAGCAGAACAAAACCACCTCCAGAGACATGAGAAATAATTGAAATTTAAACCCAGTCCATAACACCTGTAAAGAGTTACTATCTATAATAAAACCCAAATATAATTGAGCAGTGTTCAGAATGGCAGAGGCAGCTGTATATAAATTTTGACTTTGAAAAGGCAATTGATATCATGCACAAGGACAGCCTATAGACAATATTGAGGGTTTATGGAATTCATAAGTGATGGTCTCCCATTTTTAAAATCCAGTTTGCTAATTTCATGTTCAGTGTTAGGAAGAGTAACCTTACTTTTGTGGTAAAAATGGAGTGCTGCAGAGATGTCACTTATCAATCACTCTGTTTTTAACTGTCATAGACTGGGTGATACATCAGACAATAGTGGATGCCCCTAGAGGAATAGGATGGACACCATTCTCTACAATGGAGGATCTAGAATAAGCAGATGATGTACTATTTACACAGTCACATAAACACATCCAAGAAAAAATAGGTAAACTGAATAAACATTAGCTAATAGTTGGGATTAAACATTAATCTCAAGAAGACTGAAGTCATGACACTCAGTATAAGAAACCTGCACCCATAACAATAAGGGATCAAGAGATAGTACAAACACATTTACATACTGAGGAATACGAACACCTTCACCAACCAGGAACTGTTTACTTAGAACCACCAAGAAGACAAGCACACCATCATAGTGGATAGATGCAGGAATTGGGTTTACCACATCATCAGAAGAGACACCATCACCAGAACTGCCATCTATAGACTCGAGAATGAAAGTGAAAGTAAGACCAGCTAAAAGTCATCTCGTAGAGAGCAGTGAAGGCAGAGATGCTAAGCATGAACAGAGCTGGGGCACCATATGGAGGATGGCTGCTGATCGAGCAAAGTGGAGACAATTTTCTGCTGCCCTATGAGACACCACTAAGCATGATGGTAAGGCATTAAACGTTTTATTTTAATTTTAAAATACTTATAATCTATCACTTATTATTTTTCTAAAGTGTCCCAACCATTTGTAGCAAATTTCTACCAACTTTTCATAGCACATTTTTGGGAAAGTATGGAAAAGCTCCTCAGAAGAGACACCAATGCCATCACAAGAACAGCAATGCTATGAACCTCCGAAGGTAAGCTAAAGAGAGGTGACCAAAAACATCTTGGTGGAGAACTGTGGAGGCAGAGATGCAAAGACTGAACCAGAGCTGGGGGCACTGCATGAAGGATGGCCAATACCGAGCACAGTGAATGTAGTTTGTTGATGCCCTACAAGACACCATCAGGTATAATGGCCTCTGGTGGCTTTGACAGTTGGCAGCTAAAGAATGAAAAACCAGAAGAGATGGAAAAGCTGTACATTATGACCTGGAAACTAAATTGTGCGACTTTGTTTTTCTTCCCGATCTCTTCAAAGCAAATTTGTTCTTTTTTTTTTCCAAGACATATCAATCAATTCCCTTTAGCTCCCCAAGCAGCATAGGAATTCAATAAACACATGCCAAGTCTTCTTGTCCTGTGCCATCCGCTCAAGTTCTTTCCATGTTTTCCTCATAATTTTCACCTGTTTCCAGTTTTCTTCACGTGTTTTTTTGTCTACCTCTACCTCTCTTTCCCTGTAGATTCCAAAACAAGGACTGCCTTGTAATGCTATCAAAAGGTTTCCTCAATGTGTGTCCTATCCATTGCCAGCATCTTCTTCTCAACTCTTGTTCCACTGGCATTTGTCTGGTACTCATCAATTCCACATTTGTGACTTTGTCATACCATTTCAGTCCTTCTATTCTACACAAGCACCCATTTATAAAAGTCTGTGGCTTTTTGGTTGTTATTTTTGTTGTTCTCCATGTCTCAGAGCCATACAATAGGACTGACTTGACATTTGAGTTGAAGATTCTTATTTTTGTGTTGGACTTGATTTCTCTTGTTCTCCAAATGTTTCCCAATACAATGAAAGCTCCTCTTGCTTTTTGTATTCTTATTTTGACTATCACTGTGTGTCCCTCCAACTTTGTCTATATTACTTCCAAGATATGTGTAGGATTCTACATCTTTTAGTTGTGTTTCTTCAAGTTCAACCTTGTTATCATTTCTTGCATTTATTCTCATAATCTTTGTCTTTCCCTGTGTATTTTCAGGCCCCCTTGTTGTGACCTCTCATCGAGAATTTTCACTTTCTCTTGCATCTGATTATGTTTATGGGACAGAAGAGCCAAGTCATCTTCAAAGTCCAGATCATCAAGCTGTTTAGTCAGATTCCACTGGATACCATTTCTGTTGTGTGATATCAATGTTTTCATAACCAAATCTATTGATAGTAAGAAAAGAAATGGAGACAAGAGGCATCCCTGTCTCGCTCCCGTTCTAATCCTATATGGTTCTGTAAGTTATCCTTCATGAAGAACTCTGCATATCATGTCTTCATAGGTCTTCTTTATTAAGTTAATGATCTTCATGTGAACTCTATAATGTCTCATCAATTTCCAAAGCGATTCTCTGTCTACACTGTCAAATGCCTTTTCATAGTCCATGAATCTGATGTGTAGCGGTGAATTCCATTCCAGGCTTTGTTCCATTATTATTCTCAGTGTAGCTATCTGGTCTGTACAGGATCCGTTTTTTTCAAAAACTTGCTTGTTCATCTCTCAGTTGCTTGTCTATGGACTCTTTTAATCTCCCAAGGATCATTCTGTTTAATACTTTTCCTGGCACTGATAGTTACATTATTTCTCTATAATTTGTGCACTCTTGTGAATTTCCCTTCTTAGGCATCTTGACCAGATAACCTTAATTCCATTCTGCTGGAATTTCCTCTCTCTCCCAGACTTTGCCAATTAGTTTGTATAATATCTCTTTAGAGGTATCAATATCTGTTTTGATGGCCTCTGCTGGAATGCAATCTGAACCAGCTGCTTTTCCATCTTTCAGAAGCTTTATGGCTTTCTTTATTCCTTCTCTACTTGGTTGTTAACAGCTGATTTGTAGCTCCTCTTCTGCTGGCTGGATGTCTGGGGGATTAGTTGGAGATGGTCTATTGAGAAGTTCCTAAAATGTTCTGTCCATCTCTTCATTTGTTCTTGTATATGATTAAGCAATTTTCCATTCTTATCTTTTATGAGAACATTTGCTTGCTTATATTTCTCTGTTAGCTTCTTTTTGTTGTTGTACAGGTCCTTCATATTTCCTTTGGCTGCAGCTTCCTCTGCTTCCCTTGCCAAATCATCAATATATTTCATCTTGTCTCTTTTGATGTTTCTTGTTACTTCTTTGTTTGCTTCTATGTACACTTAATGAGCCTTGGCTTTGAAGATTCTGGTTTTGCTTCTGTTTAAATCTGCTTTCTTGTTTTTCCTGGCTTCTATCTTACTAATGGTTTATGTTGTTATCCATGCTTTGTGCTGATGTTCTCTTTTTCTCAGTACTTCTTCACATGTCTCGTTCCATATATTTTTTTACTTGTTGGCAGTGGTCTTTCGTATCTGTTTCATCTTCCAGCTGTTGGAGTACTTGGTATTTGTTGGATACTGTGATTGAAATGACAATTTTTCTCTTATTTCCTGATTTCTTAGATATCTCACATTATACTGTTGTCTACAGCTATATGCTGTTGTAAATTTCTTGAGTTTTAATTTTGCTTTATCCAACAGTAGATGGTTGTCTGATACAACATCTGCTCCTCTACATACTTTCACATCATGCAATGATGACCTAAACTTCTCACTTATGCATATGTGATCAATTTGATTCCCAGTTCTGTGGTCTGGTGATATCCATGATGCTTTATGTATTCTTTTATGTGGAAATACGCTTCCTCCTATAGCTAGTTGTTTTGAAGCACAGACATTTGCTAATAGTTCCCGAATCTCATTTATCATACCTAATCCAAGCTTTCCCATGATTTCTTCAAAGCCAGCATAGTCTGTTCCTATTTTCGCATTTAGGTCTCCGATCAAAATTGTGATGTATTTTTAGTTTTTACAAAATGTTTGGAATTTTCCTCATTTGTATTAACCATTTCAGGGTTGAATAAATATGCATCACCATCTTATATTGATATATTTAGTTAAAGAAGCATTACTGCTCATCATAGATGACACTTGTATGCTTTCATGCCACTCTTTGTGTGTCATTGATTTAATTAACAAGAAAAATGGAAATGAATGAAGTGACCACAAAAGAATTAGTGAACATGTAGCAGAAAGAGACCAACACAATTATATCCCACCATGTTAAGTGCTTGTATAAACATAAAAAGAGGTGTGACTAAATGATGCATAATGGAACAGTCAAGAGTCTCCCATGTCTTGGACACATAATAAGTGAAGATTACAGACATAAAATGGAAATCAAGAAAAGAATAGCTAAAGATACATTGAACAAAATGAGATAAATACTGACACCTAAACAAATAACTCACTAATTAAAACTGAGAATTCTGAAATGTTAGGCGCCCTACATATATTCTTCACTACTGTAGGATGTGGAAACATGGACAATGAACATGCAATTGGAAGAAAGAATTGAGGCCCTTGACATGGGATAGAGAGGAATGGGGCACACTCACAAATTAAAAATGACAGTCATCAACTATTATTACTTTGATTACTGTATGGTGTAGAAACTGGGACAATGATCAATAAGTTGAAAACAAGAATTGTGGCATTTGAGATCTGGATATAGAAAGATATGAAATCATTCTCATGATAAGATTGTGTGTGTGTGTTGGGGGGGGGTATGAAATCCATGTAAAAAAGAAATAATGAAGGAGATCAAAATATTATGATCATATAAAAATACATAGGTCTACCACTTTGCTGAAAACCATAATAAAAGGATTGGTTGAAGGCAATTTGAAAAAAAAAAAAAAAATCACACTTGATAAATATGGCGGACTTTGTCTACTTTTTTTAAACTCTACCATAATTCATAATCTAATTCCTGTTTTATTTGTGTTGTTTCTTCACATGTCTTCATCTTCGTACAGCTCTGGAACATAGTTTCTGTTGGGGTATAAATGGCGTCTTTCTCAAACTTAATAAAGGTAAGATACAAAAAATGAGGGGCTATAGCTCGCCTTCAAATGTAGCCTAAACAGTCGAGCTGGCAAGATGGTTACAGCGCTTTCTTCTCAAGGCAGAGTTACTGAAGTACAAACCAGATATATATATATGAGTAGTCCACACTCTGCTCACAGCCACTGAATTAGAGAACCAATACTATTAAAATGCAAGGTTGTATCAAAGTACGCAGAGTGACCTCCCATTATGGGAGCATTCGTTGTTTAGTTCAGAGTATTTGTCTCATCATCATGTGACGTATTCTTTCCGGAACGTTGTCTCCATTACAGCTGCTCTGAACGCATCACGATTCTGGGCAAGTCGACCTGCACCAGCCAAAGACAAGTTCAGACTCTCTGTGATGTCCTGGGTCCACCGTCGTCTAGGTCGACCCCTTCCCCTTTTTCCAGGGACCATGCCTTCCATCACTATTTTTTCCAGACTTATGTCTTTTTCGTAGTATTCAGATTAGCCATTATGGATTTCTTGGCATTGTACATCCAGTAGTTTGCCATTGCTTTCTGGATGGTTCTGGCCGCTTACCATTACAGTCCATGGTGCGCCCTCAGCCCGATACCAGGCCTTTCCAACTCCTGCCTTAGATGCCGTTGTCAATGTGTATTTGTCTAGTGTGCCAAGTAAAGGCAAGATGGTAAATACTGTTTTCTCCTCTGAAACTGCATCTATATACTTCAACAGCTCTTCCTCCACTACCGTATCGTTTGGTCTGTAAGAACTATATCCCGTGCTTCTTCCTTGTCCTCTGTTTCTAAATCCAATACGACGTTCCCTTTTAAAACTACCACAGTAACCATTAAAAACCAAGTTTATTCTCAATGTGTTTTATGGGGAGCTGTTCCCTAGAGTGAAGTTTGGTGGCTGAAGAGTTGTAACGGAAAGTAAAGCTGTGAGGAACTTCTGTGTGTTACCCCTGGAAGAGGAAAAGAGTCTGTTTCCTACCACAAAATGGAGGGTTGGGCTTCATCAAAGAAATCTTTAAGCATCAACTAAGCAATATGGACAGGTCATATATATACATATATATAAAATGTCATTAGAGCAAGTGCAATACACATGGCACCACAACAGAGTGCTAAAATGATCTGGCTGCTACGATAGCCCTGGCAAGGGTGAAGGCGAACAGCAAAGTCATACCGAGTATCACAAATACATACTTTCTGAGAGCAGGATATTCAGCTCATCTCAAGCTGAGTAAATGAAGAAGCAGGTTACCATCTCTTCTTGACTGTGCAAATGACTGGGAGATGGCAGTAGATCTACCTGGGCTAGGGGCATATCCAGAGAGTATAAGAACATCTGTAAGACGGCCACATAACACATTCGACCATTTGAATCCTGATTGGATGAGCAACACTCCTTCAAACTAACCAAGTGTAATTATCTGCTCATGGCCTTGATACATGATGGTTACACTGCAAGGGTCATGGCTATTGAGGCAGGTGCAAGAGATCTCATGGCTACCTCAACTGAAACTGTTATGTCTTAAAAGACAATCAATAACATGGTCACTTAAGAGGCTCAGCAAAAATGCGGAGAGGGGATTGTCCAGGCTATGGAACAACTGTAATGGCCTATGGAACTCTAGACTTGAGGAAGCATGAGTAAAGATGGGGAAGTCATGGATTTCACAAGCTGAGTCAACTTTTCGACAGGTGACCATAGTTGAAAACATATTCAAAGGAGAGGAGTGGAGTAGGTCTAGTGGCGACCTACCAATTGATCACAATTAGGATTGGCAGAGCATGCAGAGCTTGGAACAATGGAAAAGCAGAACTTGAAATTGGTAAAATGAAAATTTTGGGAATAATAATGCCATTGTGTACACTTATGAGAGTGTTTATTACCTTTGTACTCCTGACTGTTACACTTCCACTTAATATTCACATTCTAAATGTCAGTCGCATCTATTATCTCACTCAGACTGTGTCTTGTCTCAGAGAGACCCAATATCTCTACTCATGACTTATGGAAAACCTAAACTACCCTCAAAGACGCATAAAGATTGTAGCTAAAAGAGGTAGTAACATTATGCTGTCCAGTTCACAAGCTCTAGTATATAAAGAAGTGAGGAAATTCACATTGGGCTATGATGACAAAATCATGTTCATCCTGGAAATAAAAAGTGACAAAACGTCTATTTACAAATTACAAAAAACAGGCAATGGTTTAATACTCTGCTTAAACAGAAAGACAAAGTCAAGGCCCTATTAAATGAACTTAAAGATAACCCTAAACATGTGTAACACCTGCATAAAATAAAAATACAAATTGAGTTGATCAAAGAAATTAGAAAAGTCATTATCAAAGGCATCGATTTAAACTTAACAGAAGAGAAGATCCACACAAACATAGTGAAGGAAAACCCAGAAACAAAGACAGAAAAGATTGAAAGAAAACCAAACAGCAAAAGAATACTACAGTGGTAGTGTTGAGTATACAGGGTCCAGAAATACCCAAGGAGGTTAAACTCTGCTAAAGAACAAAAAAATACTGAAATATTCATGCCTAACATTATTCAGTGCACAAATTGTCATAGATTTAGCCATACCCAGCATGCTTGTAAAAGAGCTACAAGATGCAGTTTCTGTTCAGGAGCACAGAAACTTGGAGACTGCACAATGGCTAAGGAAGACAAAGATTACAAACAAGAAAATAAAAACAGAAGATGTGCAGACTGTCAGGGTAACCACAGTGTCAGGGGTGCCCAGTCTTTCAAGAGACAAAACAGATACTCAAAGAATCACTAGAAACAAACACACCATACTGGAAAGTCAAATAAAGACAGAAAACAAACAGCCATCTCCAACACTTCCAGGAAAATAACATTAAGAAACAAATAAAACAAATAACCATTGAAGTAAAAGACATGCGGGTAAAAATACAGAAATAAGGTGGAAGTAAAACACACATAAACAACAGTAAAGAAGATAAAAACACAGAAGAGACAAAACATAACCTCATCCAAGCCAGACAGGTACTAGAAGAAATTAAAACAACACAACAGGCAATAGAGAGAGACCTAAAAAAAATAGCAGAAATAAAAGAAATGAAGAAATCTTAAAAATAAGAATGGAATGACAGAAGAAAAAAGGCAAGAGAACAAAATATTTAAACATCAGGAAAACAGAGAAAATAAGGAAGAAAAACTTGAAGAAACCATTGAACTACTCCTACCATATCTTGTAGAAAGAGTGCGGAGTAAAATGGTTACTTGGAATGAGGAGTTTGTTGTGAACGTGAGAGATGGCGGGCAAAACAAAGACAAAAAGTAAATAGATAATCTACTAAACAACCAAATAAAAACAAGAACATAACTAAGCGAACAATATAAAATGGAGAGTAGAGATCACAAAGCTATCCAAGTAGTTCAGTGGAACTGTAGGGGTGCCAGGAAGAACCTAATGTCTCTTTTGGGACAGTATAACGAGTCAAAACCCATCTTTTCAATACAAGACACCCTCCTAAGCCCCGAACAAAAACTGAACTACCAAGGATATAAAATAATTAGAAATTATAGACTGCAGAGAAGAAGAGGGGGTGTGGCCTTTTTAATACATGAAGACTACAAAATAATAAATTGGGAACAATTCAACACAGAAAATATTTAAGGAATAAGTATAACAGTAGACAGTGAGCCAGAAAACTTAAAAATAATGACCATTTATAGCCCCAAGGGTAATATGACCGATAGTTACGTAGCCACTATTAACACACAAAAAGACAATAAAACATTACTGGTAGGTGACTTTAATGTACATCATAATTCACGGGGGAACTACAGTAATGATTCAGCAGGAAAAAGACTGTTGGACTACATTGAAAGAGCAGACCTAATCATATTAAATGATGGCTCAACCATTAGTGATGGTCTGGTCTCCAGTTTATGTGGTCTTAAGTTTTTAAAGGATTTTTTTTTGGTCAGTGTTTCAGTGTCTTCTCTTTGTTTTTCTTTTCTTTCTTCTTTTAATTCGGCTTCTCTTTCATTTTACCGGTAATCTCTATTTTCTTTTTGATGCATTGAGTTTGGTAATCAACATCATCATCATCAGAACCATCATCATCGTCATCATCAACATGAACCCCATCATTATCATTACCATTGACATCATCATTATTATCTTCATCATAATCATCAACACCATTATTTTCATCACCAACATCATCATCATCATCATCATCATGATCATCATCATCACCTCCATCACCATCATGATGATCATTATCACCACCATCACCATCATTATTGTAATCATCATCATCATTATGCAAGTATAATATATGTTTTGAAATTAATAAGGGAAAAAGTGTCAATAAAGAATATTCCTTCACAGTTTAGATTGTATTGTCTTTGTTTTGATTTTTTTGCTTTACTTGTCTTTCTCCACCACTTCCCACTCCACATGAATGAATTATAGGCTGACATATTCTACACATAAGATATGTTGATGGGCCGGCAACCCGTCATGTAAAACAATTACTATAGAAACCATTACTGTACACATCATGCAAGTGTTTGGTGATTCTTAGAGAATAATGCTTGCAATATTGACTCCCATGCTCCTTCAAGACAAGGATTGTCCCATGCAACAGTGGAGTAGATACAGCAGTAGTTATAACTATTATTACACTAAACACAGCATGTGCTAAATGGGAATTACTGTATGATTCTATTTCAGACCACTTACCAATGGAAATAACTCTAAACAATTGTCACATAATTATTTGTTAGATCTCTTTTTATCTCTGGCCGTATTTAGCTACATTTGTTGTGCATACTGAGTTTTGTGTATTTGAATTGTTGGCACATTTTCTTTCTCTATCTTCGGACAGGTAATTGGTATTTTCGGGTTAATATTTACCCGCATTTCACTAATTTATGTCAAGTTTTGTTTGCCGTTTGGCTTTGCTAAACCTTTACCGCCGGTAAAACCCAGATGGGCCAGGTCAATTAGCGAGTAATGATGGTCAGTGTTTGCACAAGAAGCTCGGTCAATTGTCGACCTGTTGGTCTGTACAGACATGACTGCGGTAATAAACTTCCGGACAGTCTTGTTACATGCAAGATAAATTTAGGAAGTTAAATTTGTAAACATTGACCAGAATAGTCAGATGGTATTACTTCATATATGGGAGACGTGACCTTTCAAATAACATGTAGAATTTCCCAATGAGGACATTTTTTAATAAACCCATCATAACAATAATGTCTGAAACTATTGTCACAATGACTTTTGGGTCGTTCTCTTGTCGCTATCTTGTTCACTACGGCTGTATCCTGGACATTTGTTGTATTGATTATTTACGTGTTTCAGTGACCGGCGCTCTCTTTATTTCTCTGCTATGTGTAGCAGCTATTTTTTATTTATACACTTACATTCCTATCAGGGATACATCATCATGTCTGTTTGTTATCAATTTCTCGCTACTTTGCAAAGAGCGGCTCAGATAATATTAACGACAACCATGTTGGCTAATCGCAGGTGCAGCAGATATCAGACTACAGATTAGCCCTACAAATCACCACACATTGCTGATAAGGCCAGACTAAGATCGTCACCAAGCTGGTAATACGGGAAGACACCTTATGGACAGACAGAAATGAAAAGATTACTTTAGATAAAGTAATAAGTTGTTACATCTGAAACACATTGTCCTATGAGTTTACAAATGTGTTGGTGAGTTAGCCTGCCAGGCAATTGGATGTTTTCATACGATATATGGGCGAGGTGACCTTTGCATCAAACGTAAAATTATTTCATGTCGGAGTATTTTGAAATTACCCCACCCAACATTTTTGTTTGAAATGATTGAAGCCCTGGGTAGCTTCATAACAAACAGATGTGGGGGTAGGACAGGCAATCTAAACTGACCTTTTTGCAGTTTTAATTCACTATGAGAATCGTTGCCAAAAAACGACCCCGGACTTGCCAGAAGTTAAAATTCAGAATTTCCATTTATCAGACCGGACTTTGTGGAATAATCTTGAAGGACTTACAGAGCCCAGGAAAACCACTTTAATAACGAAAGCTGATGAAACTGAAACACATGCAGTCATAGCGGGAATTACCTTATAAAAGTAATGACCCAACAGAACACATGTAAGAAGCTTAATCAAGTGAGTGACTTACCTTCATTCATCTGAGCAAAAAGTCTTTTGAGCCAGGATTGGCGTAAGTTGTCATTTTACATTCTAAATTTTTCATTACTAACATGTGAACTAATATGTATATATTCTTCTTCTTCTTTGATCCTTAGCCACCGACCGTCAAAGCAGTCAGTGGCCATCACGCCTAGTGGCGTCTTGTAGGGCAACAACAAATTGATTCCACTTTGCTCGGTCGGCGGCCATCCTTCGTACAGTGCCCCAACTCTGGTTCATTCTTTGCATCTCAGCTTCCACAGTCCTCCGCCAGGTTGTTTTTGGTCGGCCTCTCTTTCGTTTTCCTTCAGGGGTCCAAAGCATAGCTGCTCTTGTGATGGCATCGGGGTCTCTTCTGAGGACATGGCCAACCCAGCTCCAGCGTCTGCCAGCTATGATGGTGTGCATGTCCTCTTGCTTGCTACGAGTAAGCAGATCTTGGTTAGTGATGGTATTCGGCCAAAAGATTCGGTGAATTTTTCTTAGACATGTTGTGTGAAAAGAGGACAATTTCGACATTACCTTCTCTGTAACTCTCCAGCATTCTGCACCATAGAGAAGCACAGAAAGCACACAGCTCTGATATAATCTTAATTTTGTGCTTGTGCTGTATTGAGACTTCCAGATGTTCTTTAGGCTAAAAAAGGCTGTTCTTGCCTCATTCATTCTGATGTTGATGTCTTTGCCTGCCCAGCTGTCTGATGTTACTATGCATCCTAGGTATGTGAAGGTGTCTGTCTGTACCAGTTGCTGATTCTTTACTGATATGGGCTCAGGGTTGCTCACATTGAGCGTCATGACCTCTGACTTCTTTAAATTGATGTTCAAGCCCACCTGCTGGCTTAACTTATTAAGTCTATCCATTTTTTCCTGGATGTGTTGATGTGAATGTGCTAGTAGTGCAATGCCATCTGCATATTCCAGATCTTCCAATGTAGAAAATGTAGTCCATCTTATTCCTCTTGGACTGCCCTCTGTTGTCTGGCGCATCACCCAGTCTATGACTGTTAAAGATAGAGTGGTTGATAAGGGGCATCCCTGTCATACTCCGGTCTTCACCTCAAAGGTTAGGTTTCTCTGCCCAACACTACACGTAAAGTTGGCATAGAGGCTTTTTATGATTTGACACTATGCAGCTTGGAATTCCATAAGCCCTCAGTATTTTCCATAAACTGTCCCTATGTATGCTGTCAAAAGCTTTTTTCAAAATCAACGAAGTTAATGTACAGCTGTCTTTGCCATTCTGAGCTGAAACTGAATCCCATGGAGTCTTAGCGGGAATTATCTTATAAAAGCAATGACCCAACAGAACACATGTAAGACGCCTAATCATTCATCTGAGCAAAAAGTCTTTTGAGCCAGGATTGGCGTAAGTTGTCATTTTACATTCTAAATTTTTAATTACTAACATGTGAACTAATAGGTATATATTGCCATTGTCGTGAAACGAGTGTGTGTAACCCCACTACTTTGTTAAATCATTATGTCGGGATACAAATTTGCCCCAGCCAATCAACGCACAGTTGCTGAGCCGGAATAAATTACAAGAAGTTACGCCAGGAAAAAACTTAAGCCCTGTTTTTTTCGGATGTGGGTCGCGGCCATCTTGTTCACGCAAGATGGCGGAAAAAACTGAATAAAATTAGGCTGTACGAGGCACGAGACGAAACTGCAGACCACCAATCAGCTTGCCCCTCCAGGAACCAACCAAACGCGTTCCTTAATCAGTAGAAGTTACTTTACCTGCCTATATAATCGGGCGAGATTTTATGCTAAAACACGCAACACCAGACCCGAAGCCAGAGATACCGACCGACTGAAGAGGAGCTGTCAACTTTGATTTATAGCTTACCTGGAGTGCATTGACCTGCAGCCTGCTTCACTAAGTCGAGTCAAAACCTGGCCGGTTTAAAAAATCTTAGAGGGTAATTATAATTCACTATAAACTGGTAGGAAAATAGGTACAGCAGGTCTATAATGTTGGTATATGTTGTGTGTCATTTATAATACCTACACCTGTATATATTTAATATATTTTGGTTCACTATGAATGTATCAGGTTACTGATTGTATCTTGGGGCATTAGGTATAAGGATTGTATTTCCTGATATCGATTGATGACGACGAAGACTAATAGGACTCATACTTTAACCTATTATCTCCTATAACTTCAATCTATTATCTCAAACCAACTGAAATATAACCAAAACAGTCCTTGTTAGGACTCAATCTATTGTCTCCTATAACTCAATCTATTGTCTCACATAACTTCAGTCTATTATCCCAGATAAAACCAACTGAAATATAACCAAAACACTCCTTGTTAGGACTCAATCTATTGTCTCATCTAACACCAATCTATTGTCTCCTATAACTCCCACCTGATATATCACCAAACAGTCCTCGTCTCATATACTCCTATCATAAGAACATAACAATATTGTTAGGATATATGTTACCAGCTTGTATAGCACTTGTCAGAGAGGGCCTGGTATATTATAGGGGGAAGGAAATGGTTGTATCACACCTAGGTGTACATATTATTGGATGTATTCATGTATTGAATTTATATTATGGGATGTATTCATGTATTGAATGTATTCATGTATTGAATTTATATTATTGAATGTATTCATGCATTGAATTTATATTATTGAATGTATCCATGCATTAGTTTATCAGAAAGAAGGTTTTGCAAGTAGACACCTGTCTTGTCTCGCTATTGCTAAATCATACTGAGCCATGTTGTCATTCATCCTACATGCAGACACCTGAGACACGCTCATTTCACCCACACTAGAAATAGGTGGGCTTGAGGACAGAAATAAGCCCCTATTTTTCCTTGTTACAGGTTTTATTCGTGTCATCAAAACTGAGATCGTGGGTCGTCAATCCAGCTGCCTGGAACTCCGCAGGAGCATAGAGGTTGCACAGAATCTACATCTTTGGTCCCCCTCAGTCTTGGGTGGGCTAAAGGAACGATCCTCAGCCGGTTTTGTGTCAATCAAACTAAGAAGGACAGACCTTAAGAGAGATGAGTACACATTAGTACCATTTCTGTCAGCATTGTGAGCAAAAGTTAGTGTCAGTGACGAGAAAGAGATTTAGCGTAGAAAGAGACAAGATTAACAGCACAGCTAATAAATGTTATAGACGTAATTAACAGCACAGCTGATACATGTACTATAATTGAATAACAGCACAGCTGATATAAATTTTGTTCCTATAATTGGAAAACTTGTTGTAATATATTTATATATCTATATAAATATAAATATTTGTAAATCATATGTAAACTTACAAATCCATTACATTCCATTTTTCAACATTCACCCTTCAGCACAAGAGTAGATAGTATATATACTAAATAAATAATAAGGAAATTGTATTTGAAGACTTGTCAATTTTATCATTGTTAAGTAAAATCTGTTTCCTTGTCTTAATATCACAGTTATTTACACAGCGGAGGTGGCAAGTTATGTCGGTCACCTCTCTACTAATGTTTCGAGATCAGATCATTCACAGCCGTAACTAATTCGTGATACCAGTAGTTCTCTCAGACACTGGGACTTCACCATTTTCTGCAGAAATTCTATTTCTGTAATTGTCAGTACTATACTGATCCAAGAGCCAAATAAAACCTCACGCCACAGCCATGTGAACATGTATAATCGATGTCCAAGCCATTTGAGGCTGGCAACCTCAGTGTATAAAATGATGATTTCAAGTACTACCACTGCAAGCGGCTGGTGACTGCTTTATTGCTAGTTTCTTTAGGGCATCCTTCTTCTTCTTCTTCTTTGATCCTTAGCCGCCGACTGTCAAAGCAGTCAGTGGCCATCACGCCTAGTGGCGTCTTGTAGGGCAACAACAAATTGATTCCACTTTGCTCGGTCGGCGGCCATCTTCCGCACAGCGCCCCAACCCCGGTCTATTCCCCGCATCTCAGCCTCCACAGTCCTCCGCCAGGCTGCCCTTGGGCGGCCTCTCCCTCGTTTTCCCCCAGGGGTCCAAAGCACAGCTGTTCTTGTGATGGCATTGGGGTCTCTTCTGAGGACATGACCAACCCAGCTCCAGCGTCTGCCAGCTATGATGGTGTGCATGTCCTCTTCAGGGTTCATAGCAAATTTCTTCAAGCATTTTCCAGGCTTTTCCAGGTCCAGCACGTGATTTTCAAGGATGGGAAACTCTAATATTTTCCTCATCTAATTTTCTCAGATATAATTATCACTTTGCTGATCAGCAATCCGGAGCATTACCGTCTCCCATTACCAAGAGTGTTTGCAGATTTCTTTAAAAAGAACTTTAAAAAAAAAAAAAATCATAAAAGATTGAAAAACAGACATCTTTTCCAAGCTTTTAGTGAATTTGTTCAACATCAGCACAATAAAATGTTAGTGACATGGATGGTAATGAATAAAATAAGCTTGATTGACGTATTGATTTAACGATTAACCACGTATATCAACATAGAAAAGGCTAATAAAATTGGAATAAAATGTTTAAAAAAAACTGTATTTTTCGTGTTTGTCTTTTTTGAATGTATTCTGCGTCTGTGGCATCTGACAATGAGCGTTTGTAAATGTTTGAGTAGTTAAGTACCTCTAGTTGGAGTCTGAGCTGCTTTTTTCATTAACTGGGGTTGAAGTTGTAGCTGTAGGCCTTTGCAAGAGTCTTTGTCAATGATCCACGTTGATAATCCTTGACTGTGTGGTATAACTTGAAGCAGGGTATCAGGCATAGAGGTACATTGCAATCTGGGCAGTACATGCAAGTCTGGCTTCTGTTCCCTGCAGCCTTACACACTTTACAGTCTGGTTTGTACCTTGCCATTTCATATTTATCAATGAAATGGTGCTCAGTAAGTCGTGTTGTTGTGACCTGTGGTTTTGAAGGTGTCACATTGCGTCGAAGAATAGCAGGTTCAATAAGAGTCATACTGACATCCTGATCTTCGCTTTGATCTTTTTTTGTAGAGCTGGCAGTGTTGTAGGTTATGTGCCCATTGACCAGGGCAGTTTCAACTAATAAATAATATAAAAATAGGATCTGTGTGGGTAGGGGTAGCTTGCACCTAGTTGGCTGAAGTTTCCACACCTCCCATACTTTTGCTGTATTTTTCTGCAAGCACTGGCTTCTGAATTGTTCTGCCCTAAAGAATTTGTCTTTCTAACTGTCTTGTTTATATTATCATTGGAGTGAACAGTGGATATAAGGTTAAATCTTTTCGTATCATGCCAGGTGACTGTCGGCCTGCCTTATCTTCTGTCGCACAAAACACAGGATGATTTGTCTTTTTCAATTTGAGTTCTTTTTTCTTCAGTGCTACAGGAAATAGCTTCATATTTTCCGCTACTGTTCCAAATGCACCAATCTGAATTTCAGGTCTTGAAATTAAGCTGAAGGCTGAATAAAAACTACCACAGAAGAGAATATGTCCCTTGTTGCGTATGAAATTTGAATTAAAACTATGGTGACTTTTCACTGAAAAAAAAGTCCAAATAATCTCAGCTCTCAAGAGTTTTTTCCTTGGTCACAAATGATGTCACATCTGTAGGTCTCCTAGTAGTGTTAGTTTTAAATTTAAAAAAAAAAAAAAAAAAAAAAAGGGGGGAACACAAATAACTTATGAGTAGGCCTAAGCTATGTATATTTACCAATTCAACATTCTAAACGCATACATAATACAGTAAAACAATATTTAACTAGAACAAAAGGTAATTTATATAGTAATTAAGAGGGTAATACTTATGATAAGTGAAAATCTATTAAATATCTAACTGGAGACCTTTACACAACCCCCCCCCCCCCCCCCCCCCCCCCCCCCCCCCCCCCACATCTTTACTATTTTTGTTGGGTTTTGTTTCGTTTGTTTGTTTAGATTTTTTTAAAAAATTTAATTAAATTTTTTTTAAAAAATAACATAGGCCTATCCACTATGCTGATTTTCATTTATCCTAATTACAGTGATTTGACAGATGTGATGCCACTTTCGTGTATCGGCGGTTATTCATGTTATCTGAAATTGAAAACATGTAGGCCTAGGCCTATCCTAATTAGCCTATAACCCTTTAGAGGTAGAACGGGATAAGTCTTTTCATCATTAATATAATAAAAAAGCATTCAAAATATATTTATTTCCAAAAACTGTGGTGAAATGAACAGTGGGACATGGGTCTGATAACAGGGTAGGCTATAGGATATGGAATCGCCATCAATTTCTATTCCTGACCATCTTAAACTGTGTCAAATATATTCCCGTATGCAGATGTAAACCAAGAAATTTCGTTCAAACGCTTGCTTATAGGCTAATTTTGGCCATGGTTAAAAATTAAACTGTAAATAGCCTTACATTGTAAATACAGATACAAGTACAGTAGGTCTATCTATAAACTGGACTTATTTAAATAGGTTTTATAAATGAGATAAATGAATGTACTTACGACGAGTGCTAAAAATAAATCTGCGTTTACGTTTACGCAAAAGCGAGATAAATGCTGGCGCTTTGCGTTAATGGCGTAAACGCAGATTTATTTTTAGACTCGTCGAGTCTGTTTTTGCGAAAAATACCATCAATAACCAAAAAATGGACACAAAGTAACGAACTTTCGATTTCGTATTTTTTTTCAAGGTCCGATGCGGAAAATTCAAGACTTTTAACCATTTTTCCAGGCTTTTCAAGGCCTGGAATTTTTTTTTTCGTTTCCAGGTTTTTCCAGGTCGCTACGAACCCTGCCTCTTGCTTGCTACGAGTAAGCAGATCCCGGCCAGTGATGGCACTCGGCCAAAAGATTCGGTGAACCTTTCCCAGGCATGTTGTGTGAAAAGAGGACAATTTCGACACTTCCCTCTCTGCAACTCTCCAGCACTCCGCACCATAGAGAAGCACAGAAAGCTTAAGGGCATCCACGGCAGTGAAAATCGGGTTTTAAGTACAAAAAATTGATTTCTTACTTTTGAGCTTATTTTATTAAATAATCATTGAGGAATCAATTGAGCAAGGTTTACTGACATAAAAATGAATTTGATGTGTCAAAGAGCATATTTTTGACACTACCCCCAAGCTATGATTTGCAAATTTGTGCTGAAAATGCAATATTTTCCTCTCAATAATACCTTAGTTATGCTGAGTGCATCGCAAAGTATTTGGTATTGCCGAAAAGGGAATTTCTTTGTCTCCCGGGTTATAGCAAATTTGAAACCTTTATTTCACATTGCTCTGCGTGATTTAGCCTTCACAATTTTCCATCATTTTAAGCTAACTTTCTTATAAGGAGAGGTCTCACAGTGACCCCATTCTCTCAGTCAAGGCTCATTCATGAGGCTTACTTACTTACTTACTTAGTCGTTCCCCTTCTACCGTGAGGTGTAGAGGTTTGGAAGAGAGAGCGCCAGACCATTCTATCAGCTGTCTTCTTCCTGGCCTGGTTCCATTCTAGTCCTCGGTCCTTCAAAGATTGTCTAATGTTGTCCTCCCAGCGGACTCTGGGTCGTCCTGGAGGTCTGGATCCCTGGCTCTTTGTTTCCCATGCTTGTCGTGGTAGCCGATCTTCTCCCATTCTGCAGACATGGCCAAACCATCTTAGTTGGGACTGTTCTATTTGGGTCTGCAGCGGATTGGATTTTAGGCCTTGACGGATCGTCTGGTTGCGGACCATGTCTCTTCTTGTTACTTCAACCACTTTCCTCAGATACCTCATTTCTGAGGTTTGGATCTGGCTTTTGTGGGTTGTAGTCATTGCCCACGACTCGCATCCATATGTCAAGACTGGGACATAGGTGGAGCGGTATACAGCCATCTTCGTTTTCTTACCAACCTCTTTCTTGGTGAGGAATCCACGATTTATGGCCTGAAAAAGTCTCCCAGCCGCTGCTTTCCGAGTGGCCAACTCTTCTTTGATGCCTCCCTTTCGGTCTATAATAGCTCCGAGATATTTAAAGTGGTCGACCTGCTCCAGGACCTGTTCTCCCAACTTAATCTGATGTTTTCTTTCTTCTCGTGATATCACCATGGATTTTGTTTTAGAGCTGCTTATGACCATCCCTCTCTTCTCCAGCTCTTCCTTCCAGACTTGCAGGTTGGATTGGAGATGTGCCTCTGATTTAGCAATCAGGGCAACATCATCAGCAAATGCCAGCTCCGAAATATAGACCTTTCTCATCTTCCAGTACCCCACTGAATACTTTCTTGTTCTCTCCTTACATGCCTTGATGACATCGTCCATAAGGAGTATGAAGAGGTAAGGTGATAGGATATCACCTTGTCTTACACCAGTGGTGGTCCTGAACTCTTCTGACTTATGGTTTGCTGTCCTCACATAATTTCTGCAAGACGTGTAGAAGCTCTGTATAGCATGAATCAGAGGTGCTGAAATATTCTTCCTTGCCAAACATTCCCAAAGTTTGTTCCAGGGGACCCTGTCAAACGCCTTTTCCAGATCTATGAAACAAAGATGGATCTCACTCTTATACTCAAGGGCCTTTTCACTCAGCTGTCTGAGTGTGAAGATTAGGTCTTGAGTACTTCGGTTTGCTCGGAATCCGCATTGGACCTCATCCAATTGTGGCTCAGCTAGGCGTCGGAGTCTCTGCTCTAGGATTCTAGAGTAGATTTTACCAGGGACACTGAGAAGGCATTCATGAGGCATTGGTGTTTATCTTTCTAATTGGTCATAATAACGTGCTGCTTTGTCTGCACAAATCCAGAACATAACAACAGGTACTTCTGCCTGTAAACAAATAACTTTGCTCCACTGACCGTAGTACGACATTTTTCTCTTGATTACAGTCTAAATCTCATTAAATTGTGTTCTATTACTTCAAAATGGGAAGAAAAGGTAAGAAATCAAAGCAACTTTCTGTCGCTACAGCACGTCGAAAGTGTATAATTTCCAGCAAAGTTACGACCGAATCAGCAGTGAATGATAACCAACCTGATGTAGGCTTATCATCAATGTATAGCTGCATATCAGTATCTGATAGGCCTACAGTTCAAATCGCTGATTCAATAGTGCCTTTCACTGCTGGCCCAAATCGATCTGATATAACAATGAACTTGAGCGCGAGCAAGAATAGTTCATCTCATAACACTTTCTGTGCTCAACCTAAACCTACGTACAGAACCATTGTGGACATTTCTTTTATCAACAATGTTCTCATCAATGTGTGTTGCAACATATGCAAGCAGAGCACATTGCACATAAGAACTGACAACACCAAGTCAAAGGGTTTCTCCCTCTTCTAGGAAGTTTTGTATGACACATGTGAAAAAGCAATTTCTGGAACGTACACATCCGAGAGGGAACCAGAAGGCCGTGACCCTCGGGGACATGCAATCAACAAATCTGCTGTTCTTAGTGCCCTCATGTCTGGAATGTGCCATCTACTTTTAATCTCATCTGTGAGAACTTAGACCTCACTGGCCTGCACCAAAAAACATTCCATAAATATGCAGATTAAATTTTTGATCATTTGGATACCATGCACAACTCTACAGTATTTCAACGTGCCATCAACATTGTTCGAGCTGAGAATGCTAAGAGTCAGCATCGTATCATTAATAAAAAAGAAGTCATTGACATCGCTGTCAGCTTTGATGCAACTTGGCTAACTACAGGCCAAAGGAGAAGCTGCTGAACCCCACAAGACCCTTGTTCACACACCGCTAGACTACAACCTGCTCCATAAGCAATTAGCCCCTATTTATGAACGTCTTACTGATCTGCATCTGCTTAAGTGGTGTGAGCTAGGTGTAACTCAAAATGCAAATGAAAGCCTCCACAAAGTTATATGGAGTCATTGCAGCAAGCAGACATTTGCGTCATTAAAAAGGATCAGATTCAGTGTCCTTTAGAGAGTTGATTCGCTTGCATAGCTAGGCGGGGTTGTCGCACGGAAGGTCCAGGATTCAAATCCTGAGTAAGCCACTCATGTCTGTGGTTTTTCTAATGTCTAGTGTTCTACTTCTTTATTTCCTACGAGTGCCTGATAACATACCTTTATGTTTGTCTCATATTAATTTACTGTTTACAGGATAATGGTTTCCCTTCCTTATATGTTATAAACGTTTAGAGAGTTAAACTTTGGTCCATCAGCCAGTGCAGAAATAGAAAAAGCTCTATGGCCAAGCATCTGGAACAATCTCGAAATGCCTTGGACAGGTGCAATTAAGGAAACGTCTAGCCAACAGCCAGAAACATGAGGCTGACAAACTTGTAAAAAAAAAAGAAAGATTAGGCAAGAGGCAAGAGTAGATCTGCAGGAAGCTGAAGGAGGTGCAGCATTTGATGCTGGACAATTTTAGACACACTCAGCTGCCCAGAATGGAGTATATTGGATAAGACAAAGAACTCAGTGAGTAAAATGCATTTTTCTTAAAACTAAATTTTTATTAACATAAAATTAAAAAACTAACAACCTGTCTGCCAGACCTTTATCAAATTTGGAATGCATGTAGTACTCATATATACCTTTAAATGTTCATTGTGATATTTTGGTAATTTTTTAATATATATATATGTGTTTTTTAATATGTTTTTATATATTTTGTCATTCAAATATAATGTATTTTTTTAAAAACAATTAAAAATAGAATTTTAAACATACCAAAATAAGCTCCTGATCAGTTGTGTTAATTGTCAGTCACAACATGTGTGTGCAATTTGATAAACTTTGGTCAACAGGAAACATGATATTTGCTCTTGAAAATTGGTGAAAAATTCAATATAGCGGATGTTTTTTGGGCTCCCATGGTAACCACATTTTTTTTTAACAAAATAACATGTAGAATTTGGTTCATGGACATACACTGTATCCTTTGAATATATAAAAAGTGTGAAAATATCGTTAGAACAAAAGTTAGTTTTCACTGTAGTGAACTAAATGCATAAATAATCCCTGATTCCATAGGGAGCAGGGAGGGAAAGATGAAAGAAATGATGTACATTCTATTTATAATATTTACAGTTTCAAACCAGTGTAAATGTTGATGTAAACATATTCACTTAAATTAATGGAAGTGTATAACTTTTCATTCAGTGTAAATGTAAATGCAAACATTCTCTTTTGATCTTCTTTGATCCTTAGCCGCCAACTGTCATTATACACAGGGACAGTTTATGGAAAATATTGAGGGCTTATGGAATTCCAAGCTGCATAGTGTCAAAAGAAAGCCTCTAAATGCAAGCATATTCAATTTATATTGTGAACACTTTTCAATCAGTGGAAATGTAAATGTAAACAATTTCTATCTGTACTATTAACCTTTACATTTAAATGTAAAGTAAATATAAAACTATTCAATTCTAATGTGAAGAAAGCTTTATCTCGAGGGATTAACCTTAATTCACATCGAGGGTAAATTCTGAGGTAGACGGGATGGTTTAATAGGAAAAGGGGACTGACAACTAATTATCGGAAAAACGCGATACTCAGGAGAGCATTTTGTTTCTATTTCTCTTACCATAGTTGTTGGTGGTACCAGTTGAAGGGTACTATCTCTGGAACAAGAAGGGAACAGTGGCCCGAGGTTTAAGACGAGGGACCAACTTTTGTAGACACTCCCTGACACTGCTGGGAACATGCTACTCCCTACATCCTTGACCAGCGATGAGCATTATTAGTGATCAGTCTACCAGGAACCAAACCATTAGAAGGACTAGAACAATCACTGACAGCTTAGTAGTTCTATAAGCTGCCACATGACTTCTTAACTAAACATTCTACCATCCTCCAAGGATGAACATTTTCTTTTAAGCTATTTAATTTTTTAAACTGTTAAAACTGAAGTCATTATTAAATTGTGTTATTTGTAATTATACAAATTTAACTTCGATTTAATCATTTTGAGTGTATCATGTTTGTCTCAGTCAATTTACTAAATAAACTCTAAACACAATGAAATGAATAACAAAGTAATTTTGTGATATATGTCATAAAAAATGTGCAAAAGAGAGATGAACATGGGATAAGTTACCCCATCCTGTAAAAAGTTTAAAATCTCAAGCACCATGCAATCATTCTTAAATCTGAAAAAAGGATAAAGGGTTGCTGACCTGAAGGGTTGCTAATTCCATTAACTCTTGAAAAAGAAATATTTTTCTTAAGGTCAAGAGCATACTTCATTATTAGAAGAACAAAACACAATGTCAATGCCTGGAATAATAAATCCAGATCTGATCTATGTAGAACTACAGATCTCTGTCCCATGACAATAACATTGGGCTGCTAAGGTTAAATGCAAACTAAAAGTCAGCAAAACAATAAAGTATACAGACTCAGTGACCTTTGACCAAATGTTAGCTTCATTTTAACACATCAAATTATAATAAAAACATGTCAAACACAAACAACATAATCAGACATGCTGTCATGCTTAAGAAACAAACATTACCAAACCTGTTCTCATTTTGTTGGAATACACATGTCCAACATAACCAGACATGCTCTCATATTTAGGTGGAAAAACTTGTCAAACAAAACACAAATAAATCAGAACATGCTCTCAAATTTAGAGAGAAAACATGACGAACACAACTAACCAACATGGTCAGATAGTCTCATGTGTAGAGAAGAAAATTCTTCAAGTGAACCATGAAAAGTTGACTACTTATACCACAAAAATGTGAAGGACATGCTGGTTTAGATAAAGGTTATTCCCAGAAGTAATACATTTTAACAAATTACATTAAATTTTCAAAATTTAACAAAATAAATGTCATGTGAACATCAACTTGTTGGACAGTTTTAATCTTGATTCTAACAAGTGTTGTAAACAAAGTATTTCAGTGAATACAAATGTATGAATCAATGTTTTTTAATCACAAAATACACCAATCATGTAAGAATATTCTCCAGTGTGTATTTTTTCTGCACTTCAAAACTAACAGACTATGTAACCTATACAACACATACATCACACATGTAAAGTTACTTCTATGAGTGTATTCTTGTGTGTGTTCTTAAACTTTAACAGCTGTTAAACCTTAAATCGTAATGAACACATTTGTTAAGATTCTCTCCTGTATGTATTTTGGTGTGTATTCTGAGACAAGCACAATCAGTAAACCCTTATACCGCTAACATCACACTTGAAAGGCTTCTCTACAGTATGTACTTTACTATGCCATTTCACATTAGCAAACTTTGTAAACCTTACATCACATATATTGCATTAAAAAACTTCTCATGTGAATGTTATTTATACTGTCTTTTCAGATAAGAACACCAATCAAACCTCACACAACAAATGAGAAACATCAAACTTGTAAGGCTTGTCTCCAGTATGTATTCTTTTGTGTGTCTTTAGTCTAAATGGAGGTGTAAATGCTACTCCACAAACATCCCATTTGTAAGGCTTCTCTCCAGTATGTATTCTTTTGCATTCCATCAGGTTAGAAAACTGTAAATCCTATTCCACAAACATCACACTTGCAAGGCTTCTTTCCAGAATGTATTCTTTTGTGTTCTTTCAGATTAAAAGATTGTGTGAATCATACTCCACAAACATCACATTTGTAAGGCTTCTCTTACTTACTTAGTCGTTCCCCTTCTACCGTGAGGTGTAGAGGTTTGGAAGAGAGAGCGCCAGACTATCCTTTCGGCTGTGTAAGGCTTCTCTCTGGTATGTATTCTTTTGTGTTGAATCAGACCCGATGATTAAGTAAACAATACTCCTCAAACATCACACTTGTAATGCTTCTCTCCAGTATGTACAATGTATTCATTTGTGTTCCTTCAGGGTAGAAAACTGTGTAAACTCTACTCTACAACATTCACACTTGTAAGACTTCTCTCAAGTATGTGTTATTTTATGTGCTCTCAGATACGAAGAATGTGTAAACCCTACTCAACAAACATCACATTTGTAAGGCTTATCTCCAGTATGTGTTGTTTTATGCACTTTCAGACAAGAATAATGCATAAACCCTAGTAGATACGATTCAGGTTTTATGTTCCTTTCAGGTTAGAAGACCTTGTAAACTCTACTACCCAAACATCACACCAGTAAGGCTTTTCTCCAGTATGTATCCTTTTGTGTTTCTTTAGACTAGATCAGTGTTTCTCAACCCTGATAGTAACAATGCCCCCTATTGACAACTAATATTTTAAAATGCCCCCTACACCCTTTTAACACCCCCTTGCTCTTTAATGTGTATACACAAACACACATACATATATTCCACCATACTTTTAAAAAAGCAATGCAGGTAATGAGTTATCTTTTCTGATAATATAAAGAAAAAGAGAAAGCACATTTATAAAAGCATAGTTATATTAAATATGCATTTAAGTACGGATTTACACAAGTTCATTATCCTTGAATTACAAATTGGTGGAGCAAATAATATAAAATTAGTTCTTACAACTCTATAACTATCATAATCATATCACTTTAATAGTGCCAAAATGACTGCATATATATCTTCAAATCTGAATATTTAAGCCTCTCCTTATGCAACTATTTTAAACATGAAAAGGTTGGAAAAATTATTAGTTGATAATAATAATCATATAAAAATTCACTTACTAATGAAGCTTAATGAGATCCTTGTGCTTGGTGTGACTCAGCCAGGTTTGTAATATTTGGTTCTAAGTTTGTTAAAAGAAGTCTCAAATCGCCTCTGTTACAAATCTGCATTCGGTTTTGTTGCTTTTGTAGTAGCAACACTACTGCACTGAACCCCTTCTCCACCAAATACGACATTGGGAATGCTGTAATTAGCAATTTAGTTTCACGCCAAACAACAGGATACACAAGCATCTGATGGATCCACAAATTGTCATGTGTGTGACTGAATTGTGCTTTTGCCTCAGTCATTTTGTAGCTCAATTAATTCTTCTTGTAAATGTTGACTAACTTGTTCCACATCTGATTCAAACAGATTAATCACCCAATCCAGTATTATTAGTTCTTGCAAGTCTTTAAACCCTATGCTCATATCATTTTTAATAGCATCCAAATGACTGCAATAAACCTCTAAATCTAAATCTTTAGGCTGTCCCCACCTAACTGCAGTAAACATGGAAAATAAGAAAGATCTCAGCAAACTAAGATTATTTTAATATAATGTCAACTTGGTGATGAAGTATGTCTTCTTTTGAGTTCTTTCAGACTAGAAGTCTGGGTAAATTATACTCCACAAATGTCACATGGGTTTTGATCATTAAATTGCCTACACCTTCTTCCTATTCTCTCACCCGCATCCTTTTATTTTATTATCTTTCCGTACTTGTTTTTCCTGTATTTTTTCGCATCACTCGTTGCGAAAAATATATTTCTTTCCCATCATCGTTTTTTTTCTCATACTGACTAGTAACCTTATTGCATCAGATGTCAGTCGCGCAGGTAAGACGTGAATGTGCGAAAAATTCGTTTCGCTGGACATAGAGCAGACTTTTTGTCTACATTTGCACCTGTCACGCGTGGGTTTTCCGGGCTGAACGCTTAAGCAGGAGCGAATATTTACACCTTATAGTCGCAGTTTCAGACGGTTGTCTGAGATTTGCAACTGACACGCGTTTTTCCCGGTCAGTTTGTTAACGCAGGTGCGTAATCGCACTGATGGCTGTTACGACATGAGGGAAGCTGACGTAGGGTGTTAGAGAAGGGGAGAGACGGGCGCTGTTTCGTGGTTTCGAAATAGTTGGGACCCCTTTGTCCGTTTAATAGATATTAACCCTAGTTTGAAACTTTATTGCATTTCACTCAGTAACTTCGCAGTAAGACTGAACTAGCCTTCGTTCGATTTCTAAATAATCTCTGTTAATAGAGATGGCCTTTAGTTTGGTCGAAGTAGAAAGTTCTTAGTATTCTGTGTTTGAGGTAAATATCATATAGATATCTAGTATTTGGAAAGTGGTTAAAGCGTTAAATCGCTCATTTCATTTTAACTAGTTTCTTTTGAACAGAGTGCTTAATTTATAGTTTGTTATATTCTCTAAGTCGACGAGTTACAGTGGAAATACATAATAAATTATATCTTTAGCTTACTAAACTAGTAGCTATAAGGAATTTAACTTAACTGTTAAATACTCAGTCGAAACTGTTTTAATAACTAACTTATAAATGCTAGATGCGACATCAGTGAATATTGACGGAATACGAAGATATTCCTAAATTCCTGATGATTGATTTTATATAACTTACTTTACGGGAAGTTTTAATTATAAGTCAAGCGGTCGGCTTGCTATTTAAAATGTAAGTTATATTGAGTACATATATGTAAATTATTTGATATGTGTTCTTTCTTTTATATAGTGAAACGGTGGTACCCAACTTGCCAGCGTTTAGTAAAGAGACATATTTGTGTGAAGCATAGACAGTTCCTATCTTTAACCACGTGGGTGTTTTTTTTTTGTTTCAAGTAACACTGATCTGACAGTGCTTATGCCATCAGAGAGAGACAGTAATAGCAATCCCACTAACGGTTTCTAAGGACTAGAAATATATATTGGGCTTTTGAGCCAGTTCATATTGCTCCACAAATTTAGATGTACATGCTGCCTGGCGGCGAGAATATTACAAGAATCACAGTAACATTCCGACAGAGATTGTGGCTAGTATCGTGGTGACCAAATATAGTACCTGCCTGATAGAAGACACCGATCTGACATTCATTAAATCCTAGAATCCAAAGCTAATGACATTGTGCTCTGCTAACTTTCGTGCCTGGACAATATTTTATGTGACTTAATCAGACATTCGAAAACTTAGAACACCCAAGGAATCGGTCCCTGAGAACTGTGGGCTAAACCTAGAGCTAAGATCATAACGGGGCTATCATCCTTTGTAGCATTTTCCTTGAATTTTATGACTATTTGTATATGTTTTTCCTTGATGTAATTTTTGGTGTTGTGAGAAGATTTTTTTTGTGTGATGATAATAATAAAATCTCTCTTGAACTAAATCAGTGTGTTGGTCAGCTCGTTCAAATAATATATATATTCATGGTTATAGATTTCCCACGTCTGTGTGTTTAACTGTCGTGACGTGTATGTGCGTGCCCGTGATCACTACCTGCTAACAATCAAACGAACAACTGAAAGAGTTGCTCAGCCTAGGAACTGCTCAACATCACGCAAGAAACCAAGTAAACGAGCAGGAGAAATGAGCATTAGGACCTACAAGCTGAGAGAGCCAGAAATTAAGACCAGATATCAGGGGCTTATTGCTGCAGCGGTGAGAAACACAGAAGAACAACCTGATGACTTGGAAACCCTCTGGATTAAATTCAAGGATATCATAAAGACAGCTGCTGCAGAAGCATGTGGTGAAGTCCGACTTGGGAACCAGAGAAAGAGGACACCTTGGTGGACAGAGGAAGTCAAAGAGAAAATAAGAGAGAAGAAAATGGCATGGAAACAATACTTAGGAGCTAAAAACACAACAGGACAAATGGAAAAATATAGAGAATATGTGACACTCAGAACAGAAGCAAAGAACAAAGTGCTAGCAGCAAAACAGAAGTCCTGGGAAGAATTTGGAGAAAAGCTAGAAAAAGATGCACAAGAAAACCAGAAATTGTTCTATAAGACCCTAAAGAACATGAGGAAGGAAAAACAATGCCCTCTCAAATTTATAAAGGACAAGCAAGGCAAATTGCTTACTGCCCCGAAGGAAGTAATGGAAAGAATATTTCTCAGAACTCCTTGATGGTGAGCAAGGTCAAACATCAGAAATGATAACCACTAGCACAGAAGAGGAAACCAATGGTGATGAAGATGACATAAAGATGGAAGAACTGAAGGCAGCACTGGAGAAAATCAAGATGGGCAAAGCAGCAGGGCATGATGGTATAACACCAGAAATGGTTAAGTACATGGGAGCATCAGGCGACCTGTTACTCTTAAGGGTCCTACAGGCAGCATGGTGCAACAAGACCATACCAAAGGATTGGGAGATTGCCATAATAACACCAATTTTCAAAAAGGGTGACAATCGACAGTGTGGAAACCATAGAGGCATATCCCTTCTCAGTGTCCCTGGAAAAATCTACTCTAGAATCCTAGAGCAGAGACTCCGACGCCTAGCTGAGCCACAATTGGATGAGGTCCAGTGCGGATTCCGAGCAAACCGAAGTACTCAAGACCTAATCTTCACACTCAGACAACTGAGTGAAAAGGCCCTTGAGTATAAGAGTGAGATCCATCTTTGTTTCATAGATCTGGAAAAGGCGTTTGACAGGGTCCCTTGGAGCAAACTTTGGGACTGTTTGGCAAGGAAGAATATCCCAGCACCTCTGATTCATGCTATACAGAGCTTCTACAAGTCTTGCAGAAATTATGTGAGGACAGCAAACCATAAGTCAGAAGAGTTTAGGACCACCACTGGTGTAAGACAAGGTGATATCCTATCACCTTACCTCTTCATACTCCTTATGGACGATGTCATCAAGGCATGTAAGGAGAGAACAAGAAAGTATTCAGTGGGGTACTGGAAGATGAGACAGGTCTATATTTCAGAGCTGGCATTTGCTGATGATGTTGCCCTGATTGCTAAATCAGAGGCACATCTCCAATCCAACCTGCAAGTATGGAAGGAAGAGCTGGAGAAGAGAGGGATGGTCATAAGCAGCTCTAAAACAAAATCCATGGTGATATCACGAGAAGAAAGAAGATATCAGATTAAGCTGGGAGAACAGGTCCTGGAGCAGGTCGACCACTTTAAATACCTCGGAGCTATTATAGACCGAAAGGGAGGCATCAAAGAAGAGTTGGCCACTCGAAAAGCAGCAGCTGGGAGACTTTTTCAGGCCATAAATCGAGGATTCCTCAGCAAGAGAGAGGTTGGTAAGAAAACGAAGATGGCTGTATACCGCTCCACCTATGTCCCAGTCTTGACATATGGATGCGAGTCATGGGCAATGACTACAACCCATAAAAGCCAGATCCAAACCTCAGAAATGAGATATCTGAGGAAGGTGGTTGAAGTAACAAGAAGAGACATGGTACGCAACCAGACGATACGTCAAGGCCTAAAATGCCACCCCCTAAGATTATCCCGATTCTCAAAGACAGCCTCTATACCACATTCTATCATCTCACGTGTGGAAATTCTATTGTTTTTTTCACCAGCTCACACTGTGACTATCACTCATTCCAACCTATTCAGAAGGGACCAACCCAAGTCTTAATTCTCCTATCTAAAATCTACGACAAATGGTCGCTCGTTACCGGGAATTGAACCCAAAATCCTAAGGCGATACGACAAATGGTTGCTCGTTTCCGGTTTTTGAACTTTGAATAGGAAGACGAGTACGACAAAGGTGGACTCGTCTATCTGGATTTTGAACTTAAGATTCTTTATTCTGAAATAGAGTAAGAGTGTGATGTCTTGTGAGTTTTGTATCTTTTAAAAATAATTTATCCCCTAGACTAACGATCTGTTTACGGGCGTGCTGACCACACAAACTGATAAGTTTTTTTCCACAGCATTAAGAAGCATTATACATTTGGTTTACAGGTTGATTTTGTCGGAATACATGTTAATTAATGATTTTGTAATACTAAACGCTGGTAAAGTTTTGTGAGTGTATAACATTCACAAGGGTTCTGAAGCAGGTAGGTGTTTGAGCAAAGCTAAGGAGTGCGTTTCGGACTATTTGTCCAGATTAATTGCCTCCCTCACCCTAACTGTCTTCACGGGTAAACTTATAGTGGATTTTATAATTAAGGGATTATTTTTCTCTTTAATTTTTGCAATAATTATTTTGCTTTTCCACTGTAGCAACTTATTTTTCAGAAGTAATCTTAACTACCATTTAGTTGGCGTAGTCGTGTTTTGCATTAAGTGCTTTATTGCCGATAATAGCAGCGATAGTTAGATTTTACTTTGGAGGAGGTATCCCAGGGTTAAGGATATCATCTTTTGAATTTTTGGTACATTTTTTTCTCGTAAGTGGTAGGAGTCAGTGTATTTTTTTTTCCTATTTTCTTTCTCCACTAGTCTCAGTCACTGACATAATATGGCAGAGAGGGCAAAGCTTAGACAACTCCTCAGGGACGAAGCGAGAGAGGAGGGACTGGAAGGAGAGGAAGCAAAAGCATTTGTCAGAGATGAAATTGAGAGATATGATACGGAGAGGAAAGCAGCTGAAGCTAAAGAGGAAAAAGATCGTCTATTAGAACAGAAGAAGATGGACGAAGAAATGGAAATTCGCAGAGCGAACGAAAGAGAGAAGGAGAGACATCATGAGGAAAGAGAGAAGGAGAGACAGCATGAGGAAAGAGAGAAGGAGAGACAGCATGAGAAGGAGAGAGAGGAGAGACAGCTTGACGAAAAAGAGAAACAGAGACAGCACGAGTTGGCTCTTAAAACTCTAGAATTCCAAGGTCATGGCGCTGCCTCTGCCTCCAGCAATGGAGAGTCTTCTCCTCATTCTTCCTTAAAAGTCCCTGAGTCATTCAGTTGAACACCGTATGAACATTTTACAAGTTCTCATAACATACCTCTGAATATGTCTCAAATCACTAATTTACAGTACGAAGAATTCTTTTTTTTTTTTTTTTTTAAATTTATTTTTTTTTATATTTATTTTTCAAATTCATTATTACTATTAATTTTTTTTTTTTTAAATTATTTTATTTTATTTTAAAAACACTTTAATTATGATGATTATTGCAAATGTAATATTACTTTTATAATGATAAATGCCTTAATAATGCTTAAAGTAAATGTGAGGATGAAAGGATATTAGTAAGTATACATGATGAGAGAGAGAGAGGAAGGGCAGAATGTCAGACGGGCCTGCGTGCCCAATTCTTAACCCTTTGAAAATAAAGTTCGTTCGTTCGTTCGTTCGTTCCTTAACTGATCCTTCTAACACTCAATCTCTTCAACTCAACGCTATGTCTTTCACTCTTGAGTCTTTCCCTTGTCCAAATGAGAAGATTGACACATGGTTAGAAAAATTTGAGAAAATTGCAACTCTGTACGGTTTAGAGAGGTCGCGTTGGAACATGAAGCTTTCCCAGGCTTTGAAAAGTTCTGCGTATGATGTTTACGCCAAACTGGAAAGCAGCCAACAAGACAACTATGATCTGTTGAAGAAAGCGTTACTGGAGCGCTTTGAAATGAACGCTCGCAAATTTTTGCAACTGTTTCGCAACAGCCGGAAAGAGAATTCTGAAACTTTTCACCAGTTCTCATCTCGTCTAAAGGGATATTTGACAAAGTGCCTTGAGCTCTCGCAGCTCCCCTCTACCTACGAAGGTCTTGAGGAATTTGTTTTAACAGAACAAATAAAGAACACATTGTCTGCTGATACCCGGAGATTTCTAGCTGAGCAGGGAGCAGAAAAACTTGAAGACATCTTAGAGAAGTCTGAGCGTTACCATAATGCGCTGGCTGAACTACCGGCCACAAAGCGGAAACCGACAGAGGAGCATTTTCGAAAACACAACCTAGAGCAATCTTCTCAGGCTTCTAACCAAAATAACCACAGAGAAACTGGACCTCAAAACCCCCCTCCTGAAAAATCCAAGGTCTACAAGAACAAGTACCCCAACCACCCCAAACAGTCTGATCAACCCGACCGCCCTACATGGCAGCGTAGCCAGAAAGGACAAGGTGGCAAAGGGAGAACCCCTGAGCACGGGACATATGATCAGACCGAGCACACCGAGCCGAAACGCATCGGATGCTTATTAACAGTCTCGCAAGGTGGAATTATTGACAGTGATTCCCAACCTGTTGGGGATAGACCCTCAACGCGAGGTACTGTTACTTTGAACGGTTCTCAAACTTCTTGCTTATTTGACACGGGGCTTTCTTATGATTGCATTGTTGCCAGAAACCTGGTCAAACCCGGTCAAGAGACAGCAGAGACCGTCCAACTTTGTGGAGTTCGTAAGAGTGATGCACCTACAGCGCTTCCCATCGCATTGGTGGAGATCCACTCTGATTTCGTCAGAGGTGTGATCAAAGCGGCTGTTATGGATGATCCCATCTACCCAGTCATACTTGGCGGGAGATACGTGTGTATTGGGAAACCGGAAGAGCCGATTGTGGCAGCAGTAACTACAAGAGGGCAAACCAAGAAGGAACGGGAGCCTGCGCCTAATTTGTTACCCATGGAACTTAAAGAAGCGCAATACAAGGACCCTACTTTGGCACCCTGCTTTAGGAAACTGCCCATGGCTAAGGAACCCAAACAGCACGGGGACATTTTTTCTAAGGATGGCGTACTGTATCGCAGAACGGGCAAGCCTGACCAAGGTTACAACCAGCTCCTAGTACCGAAACAGTACAGAAGCCAAATCCTAGAAATGGGGCACTCTCTTCCCTTCAGCGGACATATGGGACAGAACGCTACAAACCAACGTATAACCACTCATTATTGGTGGCCAGGAGTAAATACTGATATTATCAGATATGTCAAATCCTGTGCCCAGTGCCAACGTGTGCCACCCAAGCAACGAGCACCCCCAGTCTCTTTGGGTGAAATGCCAATAGTGGGAATACCATTCGAACGGGTTGTGATCGATATTTTAGGACCCTTAGAAAGGACTAAAAGAAGGAACAGGTTTATCCTGACCTTAGTCGATACATGCACTTTATGGGCAGAAGCTATCCCGCTAACATGCGCAGATGCCAAGCATGTCGCAGAAGCCCTCGTGCAGATTTTCACTTGGTTGGGATTCCCTCAACAAGTGTTGACGGATAACGGATCCCCATACCGAAACCTGTTGATGGATGAGATCGTGAAGATCTTGAGGACCCAGCACATCCACACTAAGCCATATACTCCGGCCGGAAATGGGCTCGTGGAACGTGCTAATGGAAACCTCAACATGATGCTAAGTAAACTGGCACAAGTGAAACCTGAAGATTGGGATCTTTGTATTCCTGCAGCATTATTTGGCTACAGAGAATCTCCTCATACTTCCACAGGATTTCCGCCAGCTACGCTCTTATTCGGCAGACCCATTAAGGGCCCGCTTGAAGCCTTACTTCAGTCTCTGACAGACGAGAAGGCTGATGAGACAGTTGTCTCAGCCAGTAAATACGTATCGGTTTTAAAGGAAAGGTTGAAACTAGGGTGGGACCTAGCAACGACTAACTTTAAGCGAGCACGCACAAAGCACGCTAACCGATACAGGAAAGTCGCGAAAGAGAGGGAACTGGAAGCAGGAGAGAAAGTTTTGGTGTTACTCCCTACCGAGAACAACCAACTGAGGATCGGATGGCAAGGGCCGTTTACCGTCCTGAAAAAGATTTCTAAGGCTAACTACCAGATCTCTATTGAAGGAAAGGAGAAGGTTTTCCATTTAAATCTCTTAAAGAGATACTTGGAAAAACCAGTGCCAACCTCCGACCATCTCCTGACGATCGCCAAAACTGACGAAGATGACGATAGTGGCAGGGATATTCCACCGCTATCACAGGAAATCTTTCAAAAATGTCAGAAGCGGCGACGCTCTTTCAAGCGCGCATGGGAAACATTCCAGAGGAAGAAAACTTTGGGGAGGAGACTTGAGTAGGAATTGGACAGAGATGGTGGGGGAAGATGAGAGGGAAGAGGACAGACACCCCGAAGCTACGGTTATAGGAAATTTAATTCCATAATGTAGACATGGAGTGCTTCCATATCTTAAGGGGGACGTCCTGTCACGTGGGTTTTGATCATTAAATTGCCTACATCTTCTTCCTATTCTCTCACCCGCATCCTTTTATTTTATTATCTTTCCGTACTTGTTTTTCCTGTATTTTTTTCGCATCACTCGTTGCGAAAAATATATTTCTTTCCCATCATCGTTTTTTTTCTCATACTGACTAGTAACCTTATTGCATCAGATGTCAGTCGCGCAGGTAAGACGTGAATGTGCGAAAAATTCGTTTCGCTGGACATAGAGCAGACTTTTTGTCTACATTTGCACCTGTCACGCGCGGGTTTTCCGGGCTGAACGCTTAAGCAGGAGCGAATATTTACACCTTATAGTCGCAGTTTCAGACGGTTGTCTGAGATTTGCAACTGACACGCGTTTTTCCCGGTCAGTTTGTTAACGCAGGTGCGTAATCACACTGATGGCTGTTACGACATGAGGGAAGCTGACGTAGGGTGTTAGAGAAGGGGAGAGACGGGCGCTGTTTCGTGGTTTCGAAATAGTTGGGACCCCTTTGTCCGTTTAATAGATATTAACCCTAGTTTGAAACTTTATTGCATTTCACTCAGTAACTTCGCAGTAAGACTGAACTAGCCTTCGTTCGATTTCTAAATAATCTCTGTTAATAGAGATGGCCTTTAGTTTGGTCGAAGTAGAAAGTTCTTAGTATTCTGTGTTTGAGGTAAATATCATATAGATATCTAGTATTTTGGAAAGTGGTTAAAGCGTTAAATCGCTCATTTCATTTTAACTAGTTTCTTTTGAACAGAGTGCTTAATTTATAGTTTGTTATATTCTCTAAGTCGACGAGTTACAGTGGAAATACATAATAAATTATATCTTTAGCTTACTAAACTAGTAGCTATAAGGAATTTAATTTAACTGTTAAATACTCAGTCGAAACTGTTTTAATAACTAACTTATAAATGCTAGATGCGACATCAGTGAATATTGACGGAATACGAAGATATTCCTAAATTCCTGATGATTGATTTTATATAACTTACTTTACGGGAAGTTTTAATTATAAGTCAAGCGGTTGGCTTGCTATTTAAAATGTAAGTTATATTGAGTACATATATGTAAATTATTTGATATGTGTTCTTTCTTTTATATAGTGAAACGGTGGTACCCAACTTGCCAGTGTTTAGTAAAGAGACATATTTGTGTGAAGCATAGACAGTTCCTATCTTTAACCACGTGGATGTTTTTTTTTGTTTCAAGTAACACTGATCTGACAGTGCTTATGCCATCAGAGAGAGACAGTAATAGCAATCCCACTAACGGTTTCTAAGGACTAGAAATATATATTGGGCTTTTGAGCCAGTTCATATTGCTCCACAAATTTAGATGTACATGCTGCCTGGCGGCGAGAATATTACAAGAATCACAGTAACATTCCAACAGAGATTGTGGCTAGTATTGTGGTGACCAAATATAGTACCTGCCTGATAGAAGACACCGATCTGACATTCATTAAATCCTAGAATCCAAAGCTAATGACATTGTGCTCTGCTAACTTTCGTGCCTGGACAATATTTTATGTGACTTAATCAGACATTCGAAAACTTAGAACACCCAAGGAATCGGTCCCTGAGACAGAGAGTTCAGTACGTCTTTTGGAACTGGGGATTTCTTGGTCGCTGACTGCATTTTTCGGGTCTGTGTGAAGGTCCTAGAATTATTATGTTCCCAGAGGCAGCGAGCAAAGTTGTGAGTATATATGTGTGAGAAAGGCCATGGCTGAATGAATGAGGGTACACAGGTCTGAGTGTTATTTTACTGGTGTATTATTGTCACCCTTCTGCTGTCTTATTTTTTTTTTTTAATCTGCAGAATTTGTTACAAAAGCTAGAGTTTCTTTTTTCTTAGGCTAAATCAGATTATTCAACTCTGTTCATACATTTACGAGAAAGAAAGAAACCTCTTAGACTCAACCCTATGTATCTATAACTCTTTGGGCCATCATCTGTTCTCTTAACGGGGCTGTGGGCTAAACCTAGAGCTAAGATCATAACGGGGCTATCATCCTTTGTAGCATTTTCCTTTAATTTTATGACTATTTGTATATGTTTTTCCTTGATGTAATTAATTTTTGGTGTTGTGAGAAGATTTTTTTTTTTTGATGATAATAATAAAATCTCTCTTGAACTAAATCAGTGCATTGGTCAGCTCGTTCAAATAATATATATATTCATGGTTATAGATTTCCCACGTCTGTGTGTTTAACTGTCGTGACGTGTATGTGCGTGCCCGTGAGAAGATAGAGATTTATGTAATATATATCTGTGGTTTAGACTGTCTGACACTTTAAACAAAACGGTCGTAGAAGATAGGTGAGAGAGAGAAGATTATCCCGATTCTCAAAGACAGCCTCTATATCACATTCTATCATCTCACGTGTGGAAATTCTATTGTTTTTTTCACCAGCTCACACTGTGACTATCACTCATTCCAACCTATTCAGAAGGGACCAACCCAAGTCTTAATTCTCCTATCTAAAATCTACGACAACAAACATCACACTTGTAAGACTTCTCTCAAGTATGTGTTATTTTATGTGCTCTCAGAAATGAAGAATGTGTAAACCCTACTCAACAAACATCACATTTGTAAGGCTTCTCTCCAGTATGTGTTGTTTTATGCACTTTCAGACCAGAAGAATGCATAAATCCTAGTAGATACAATTCAGATTTTGTGTTCCTTTCAGGTTAGAAGACCGTATAAACTCTACTATACAAACATCCCACTAGTAAGGCTTCTCCCCTGTATGTATCTTATTGTGTTCCTTTAGACTAGATGAATGTGTAAACTCTACTCCACAAACATCACATTTGTAAGGTTTCTCTTCAGTATGTAATCTTTTGTGTTTCATTACACTAGATGAATGTGTAAACTCTACACCACAAACATCACATTTGTAAGGCTTCTCTTCAGTATGTTTTATTTTGTGTTTCTTGAGATTAGAAGATTGTGTAAACATTACACCACAAATATCACACTTGTAAGGCTTTTCTCCAGTATGTATTCTTAAGTGTTTGTTTCTTTAGACTAAATGAATGTGTAAATTTGACTGTGTAAACAGTCCTCCACAAACATCACACATGTAAGGCTTCTCTCCAGTATGATCTTTTTTATGCACCAGAAGACTCTGTAAACCCTACTCCACAAACATCACATTGGTAAGGCTTCTCTCTAGTATATTCTGTTTTGTTCCTTCAGGTTAGCAGACCATGTAAACCCTACTCCACAAACAAAGCACTTGGAAGGCTTCTGTCCAGCATGTATTCAGGGTAGAAACATGTGTAAAATCTACACCACAAACATCACACGTAAGGCTTCTCTCCAGTATGTATTCTTTTGTGATGTTTCAGACTAGAAGAATGAGTAAATAATACTCCACAAACATGACACTTGTAAGGCTTCTCTCCAGTATGTATTCTTTTGTGTTGTTTCAGACCAGAAGACAGAGTAAACCCTAATCCACAAAAATCACACTTGTAAGGCTTTTCTCCAGTATGTATTCTTTTGTGTCCATTCAGATTAAAAGACCTTGTAAACTTTACTCCACAAACATCACACTTGTAACGCTTCTCTCCAGTATGTATTCTTTTGTGTTCCTTCATGGTAGACAACAGTGTAAACTCTACTTCACAAACATCACACTTGTAAGGCTTCTCTTCAGTATGTATTGTTTTGTGCTTCTTCAGACTAGAAGGATGTGTAAACCCTAATCCACATAAATCACACTTATAAGGCTTCTCTTCAGTATGTATTCTTCTGTGTTTTTTCAGATTAGAAGAATGTGTAAACGATACTCCACAAACATCACAATTGTAAGGCTTCTCTCCAGTATGTATTCTTTTGTGTTGTATCAGACCAGAAGAATGAGTAAACAATACTTCACAAACTTCACATTTGTAATGCTTCTCTCCAGTATGTATTCTTTTGTGTTGTTTCAGACCAGAAGACTGAGTAAACCCTACTCCACAAACATCACACTTGTAATGCTTCTCTCCAGTATGTATACTTTGATGTTGTTTCAGACCAAAAGACTGAGTAAACACTTCTTCACAAACATCACACTTGTAAGGCTTTTCTCCAGTATGTATTCTTTTGTGTCCCTTCAGGTTAGAAGACCTAGTAAACTTTACTCCACAAACATCACACTTGTAAGGCTTCTCTCCAGTATGTGTTCTTTTGTGTTCCTTCATGGTAGACAACTGTGAAAACACTACTTCACAAACATCACACTTGTAAGGCTTCTCTCCAGTATGTATTCTTTTGTGTTTCTTCAGACTAGAAGGATGTGAAAACCCTAATCCACAAAAATCACACTTATAAGGCTTCTCTCCAGTATGTATTCTTTTGTGTTTCTTCAGACTAGAAGGATGTGAAAACCCTAATCCACAAAAATCACACTTATAAGGCTTCTCTCCAGTATGTTTTCTTTTTAGTTTTATTGGAGTAGAACATTGTGTTAGCGTTACACCACAAACATCATGTTCATAAAGGTTCTGTTTGTTTTTACTCTGCATGTCGTTCACAAATCCCCAACTCGCATCAAGCTCACCCCTTTTCTTTCTGATGTCATCTGACCCACTTTCATTTTGAATTGGGACCTTAAAATCATTCTGGGTCTCACCAATGATTGCTGATCTGTCATGGCTAGTAATGGGATGTAAACCTACATCACTTCCAGTTGTTCCAGACTCATCATCATTGGTATAATCATTCTTGTACAATCTTTCCTTGATGTTGATGTCCTGGGCTTGGTATGGTACATCTGAAATTATTTGGGATTTAGATAGAAATAAATAACTAAGCAGTCAGTTATTAGATGTCTTAAATTGTGTAGCTCTATAAAAGACACATAGCTGAATCAAAATTTAAAATTGGGGATAGTAAGCTGTAATGGCATTACATTTCATTCTATATCTTCAATATCCATTAGTACAATAAATAGTTAATTTCTTTCATTATGTGCACAATTTTTCTAAACTAATGTTTACATTAATGTCTGCACAGATTCAATGTGCCTCTAATGAATGTTGCAAATTATGCTGAATGTCATGAGTGGACATATTATGGTATATTTTTTGAAAATTCACATTAAATTTAGTTATCGGAAGCATGTCAAGATGTCTTGCAAAAAAGAAAATTAATTTAAAATAAAAAACTAAAGCAGATTTAAAAGCAACGATTTCTTACAAGATTGAAATAACAGTGAAATGCGATTTTTGTTTGTTTATTTAATGGAAGTCTTTAACTGCTCAATGTGAAAATGTTTAAAATTTAAGGGCAAAGGTTAAATACTCTGCAGTATCAGTGTGATGTGGCTGGTATCAAACAGTATTAGCTACTGCTGTTTCTTTGGCTTTACTGGCTGCATGGAGAGGGGGAACATGCTGCATGGGCAACAGCTTGATCTCCATATAACTGTGCCCAAGCTTGCAATCTGGACAGGACACTCCAGTGTCACCCTATAAGTGTTGGCCCACCTGGTGTACAGCATGGTGCCAGGGGTTACTTCCAACAGTGGGGAGTGGTTCTTTGATCTGTCTGGACAACTACCACCTGCTTCAAACTGGACCTCAAGACGCAGCAATAGAGACCGCAGTCAGCGACTCATAGCTTGACTGCCTGCGTCAGGACCAGCGAACCAGAGCTGGTCAAGACCGCACTCCACCTCCACGTGGTGGTCCTGGAAACAGTCTGCAGCAGTGCAGGCTGGCTGAGCGAGTGCGGATCGAAATGGGAAGGCAAACCCGGTCCTAAAAAGTGCTGTGCTGAAGTCGGATGTGTCGGCCGAAAGGCGCAGATATCGCAGCTTCGCTGGAAACAGACACAACGCAACCAATGTCCTTTTCAGGACGAACGAGGAAGAAGAAGAAGAAACTGGACAATCCCCAATCAATTAGAAATTGTCCAGCGATGATGGGCCCAATCCTCTCTTCATTTAGTTTATGGGACATCAATTTTGTTTCTTTTTTCCTTCATCTTCAATGCATGATCATGGCCTGTAAAACATACACGACACATTTTCTTCTCATTGGTTAATATTCTCCTAGCATCAGTACTATTTTTAGATTTACGATGTCATTCTAATCCTAACCTCAGTAGCTGAAACTGGTTAGAACCCACTGAGTTTCTCGGCCAATGAATAGAGCAAACTACTTTAGGCTCAGCTATATACAGCCTAAACCCACTCTAGGAAACCCCTCATGTGACTTTTAACGCTACTGATTGGAGCATCTTTAGTATGCCAGATCACATGCCCAAGCAGAATTAACACAGTAAAAGATCTGTCATTGAATACAAAATTCACTTGCATCCAGGAAGGCAAAGTGGACAGACCTAATTGAAGACTGCCAATTCACGTGTTTAGAGCACGGTAAAGCCACGTTTCTAAACTGCTGATTAGAAGTCCCAACTCTGAGTAGGTAAGTGAAATCTCGTAGAAAAATAGTATTGTAGTGAACTGTGCAGAACCTTGCAAACTCAACGCAGTGATCAGTTTTGCATTATTAATTTTCTTTACAATCGCAGCTAGCCGCAAGGCTATAATGTGATCTTGTGTATTTTATTACTCCACGGAAGAATTCTGTACAAAATGTTCATATTTATTTTAAATGTATTCTATATTATTTTCTGTATTAATTCATCGCATTCGACCCAACGATTAGACAAGAGGAAATTAATAACAATAATAATGTTGACAGGCCATGCTCTAATTATTCATCTTAATTTACATGACTTCATTAAGAGATAAAGTACTATAATAATGTTGACCGACTGTTCTATATATAATAATTCATCATAAATTACATGATGATTCGACCAGAGATAAAATACTATAAAAGGTCACCAGACAATTCTAAACAAATGTTGTCCAACAATTCTATGTTAATTCATCATATTTGACATGATGGTTAGACAGAGGCACAGAACTAGAATACAGTTGCCGACCCTTCTATAATAATTCATCGTGTTAACATGACGATGAGTGATGAGGTAAAGAATTATAATACTGCTGCTTGGGCAGGGAAATATAAT
>JAMPIV010021241.1:17500-102500 GCA_024509875.1 Oreohelix idahoensis | reverse complement strand
AAAAGCCAGACAGGCTTTCTGACACTTTGGGAGAAAGTAAATTAAATATTAATGGGGACATTTTTGTACAGTATTATGACATAAGACCAGGAAAACCACTGGCCGTCAACTTCAGCAAGTCACAGTGATTGTACATGACTTGACATTATTAACTTAAAATGTTTCCTTTGTCAAGGAAAGTGTCAAACTATAGTTTGAAATTTAATAGACCATGAATGGGGTAACAAACCAGATAAGAATGACAACTATTTGATTGGTTACCATGCTGATTCTAACTATGATTTAAAATGTTAAATAGTTATGGATAGAGAGAGGCATATGAGATGTTGAGTAGGACGTATTCCTATCCTTGCAGGGTTTCATCTATGACTCCAAGTGAGCCCTGGTCAACCTAGATCTGTATAAACTCTTGCATATTAAGACGTGAGGCAGTATAGACTGTGTGCCTCCTGGTTATATCTCAAAATCTGAATCCAGACTTGGCAGTTTGTAGCTGTTGGAGAGGAAAGACCTCATCTAGGGAACCAGCACTTACCAAGCTAAGAATATGTTCACGGGCTCATGATAAATCAAACTACACCACCCTCTTATCCCAAATGTGTATTTCATAGTAGAACATGATGAACCCAGTCGTGCTTCAAAATATTACCCATTCATAGGAGCAAGTTTTATTTGACACTTTTCCAGACTTTTAGATAATAGTTGTGAATAATAAGAGACTCATCTATAATTTTAATTCAATTGGTGTAAATATATTCCATTATCATTTTGAGTTTTCATTATTCCTGTATCCAAAAAAGAACTGAGATACAGGAAAATAAATTGTAAAAAGATTTCAAATTTAAACTTAAACCAGTGACTTGTTTCTGTACTGTTCATTAATTTGTTAGGTGTAGGTGTTGTCATTTTATTACATTACATCGCATATACCCTAGACATCTAGCTAGACAACATCCACACAACAGTACACATAATTAGGAGAAAATCTATGACAGGTTGAGGTCATAAGGTGGTAGCAGACAGGTTCCCTGAAAACACCTTTATAAATAACTAACTTCAGGGGCTTGCACAGCTGACCTCACATCCGTTACAAATACTGTTTTATTCTTTAACATTAATTCCACCACAAGTACCTATAAGTAATTCTTGTCCTTGTCACCTGTTTGTAACTGTGGCTGACGAAGGGTAAAACCCAAAACGTCCCTTGTTTCCTGTGTACCGTTAACTTGTAAAACTGATTTCATACCATTTTAATTATTTAATTCTTGTATTCATGTCCATCATGCCTGGGAAAGTTTGGTATTGGCAGGATGAAAGAAAATGGACATCAGCTCTTGGAGTTGTGTGTCCATCATGACCAACACCTGCTTTCAGATAAAACCCCAGCACAATGTGTCATGGAGACACCCACGATCCAAGCACTGGCACCAACTGGATCTGATTCTTGTCAGAAGACCACTTCTCAAGTCTGTGCTGTCCATGTGCTTGTAACATAGTGCAGAACCCTTCAGATTTGAAGGCTACAAGAAGCAAAGTCCAGAAAACTACTCAACGTTGTGCAAATGATTATTGGCTCCAGCTCAGTGAGAGCATCCAGACTGTAGTGAAAACAGGCAATACTAGACAAATGTATGACTATAAAGAAAGCCCATGGTCCTCAAAAAAAAAGTAAGATGGCACCGCTAAAAATTGTCAGTGGGGAGAAACAAACTGATAAAGGTAAATATATGGAAAGTTGGGTCCAGCACTACTCTGAGCTTTACGCTAGAGACAATACTGTCATGCATGCATCCCTTGATGCTATCAAATGTTTACCAACTATGGAGGAGCTAGATGCTGAATCAACATTGGAACAACTCAGCAAAGCCATTGATAGCTTAGCTTCTGGCAAAGCCCCTGGCAAAGATTGAATTCCTCCTGATTTAATCAAATGTTGTAAGATTACATCCCCTGCACATGGTGCTGTGCCAGTGATGAGAAGAGACAACTATCCCTCAAGTAAGATGTCAAGATTTTAACACTGTATAACAATAAAGAAACAGAAGTGATTGCAATAACTACAGAGACATCTCTCTTCTTAGTGTGACAGTTTGGGCAGAAGGATTTAATTTTACACAAGTAATACATTTTTGATCTAGTCTACAGTGTTTATTTGTGTTCATGTTGGCATTATCTCACATGGAAAAGAGCAATCTACAGGAAATAGACCTTTGCCATCTTTGAAGATGACAAACTTGTTACATACAGGAGATGTAATCAGAAATGACCCTCATTTATAGTGATCTTGGTGCTGTCTGACACAAGTGGAATACATCTTGGTTGAGAAGGAAACAGTGAAATATGTGACTTAGTTAACAAATAATGTGGAAATTCTATCACTAGTTAGCGGAAAAGGTGTGCTCAATTAGGAAGATAATCTTTGCTATGAGTAACTAAACATATGGCAAAGAGTATCTCATGTCAACCAAACTGGGCATAAGACACTGGTGGGTTTAGATGTTAAATGGTTAAGTATTAATTGTCTACAGATGTGAGGTCAGCTATGCAAGCCCCTGAGTCTAATTGTTGATGAAGTTGTTCTCAGGGTACCTGTCTGCCACCACCCTAAGACCTCAATCTGCTATATATTTTGAACCTAATTATATGTTATGGTGTCTGGATGTTATCTGGCTAGGTGTCTAGGGTAATATGCAATGTAATGTTAATACAATGACAACAACTACACCTATAACTTAATGAACAAGTAATTAAACAAGTCACTGGGTAAATTTTGAATGATGATATTTTTTTACAATTTTATTTTCCTGTATCTCAATTGATGAGATACAGGAATGTTTAAACTCAAAATATAAGGCAATTTATTTACAGCAAAGTAATTTAAAACAACCACTGTGTCTGTTAATATTAATCTAAATTGTTTCTGACTGGAAGTGTTCTGATGAAGCAATAACTCCTATGAATGGACACGCTTCTGAGGAACAACTTGTATCATCATGTCAAGAATACTGATTGATATAATAATGATGGAGAGTGTGGTTAAATGATCTAACACACGCCCGTGGACAATTGGGCTTATCTTTATTTCCAGGAACCCTGTGATGTCCTTCTCACAACCACCTTCTTCATGACTGCAACGTCTAAACAATGATTCAGAACTCTTTGGAATTAAGGCAAACAGGAAATTTTTGCCTCGATCTTGCAGCTTCAGCAGTACGTATATTTTGGTATGTGGCTCACTGATTGTTTCACGATGGAACCCTGAAATCAGAGGATTAAGGCCTCCTCAGAACATCATACACCTATCTCCATCTTTAAACAATTAAACATTATCAACAGTTTCAAGATCAGTGAAGTTACTACATAAATAGCTATCGTTCCTATCTTATTTGGTGCCCTATTCATCATCAGGTAATCTTCAAACATCCGTTTGATACATTCCTTGTCATAGAAGAAATTATAGTTAATTTTATAAAGTCATGTGCAAACACTGTGACTTGCTGAAGACGGCCAGTGGTTTTCTGGCCTACCAATTATAATAATGTCATATTTTATTTCCCACTATGTCTTTTCATTCTCTCCCAAAGTTTAAGTAAGCCTGCCTGGCTTTTAACAGAAATGGTAATCTTTCCTAATAACCTTTGTGGCATAACACAAAGTGTTGAGTTTGGCGCCTTTCTGGTGTTGCCTCTACCCATCAATAATGCATACACATTCAATAATACAAATACATATCAATAATAAGGTGTACATAAATGTTTATCTTACCGCATCAATGAAATAATACACAATTTGTACGTTAACTGGCGATCAATGGGCACATTCAGATCACCACAGATGCTGAACAGTGAAGGCACTGGTCATGTATTTCTTGCATCTTATGCTAACACTACTTGTGAGATTTTTATCATCGAGTGGCAACTAACGCTGGTTTCAAATCATTTTTATTACTCCTATTAGTCTATTCTACCACAGCCAATCGAATTATGTTATGCCCACTAGCCTCTTTTTTTTCAAAAATAAATTACACTTTCAAAAAAAATGTAACGTCCCCCCTTTTGCTACCCTTCTCAATTTCAGTATCACACTGCATAAGCTATCTTTTCAAATATGCCTCCATGTAAATCCCCCACTTACATTTTTCTCTCTCTTGCTTGTACGCGTTTTGCCTAATGCAAAACGGTTTCGTTGGATTTAAATTGTCACTACGGGTAGGAGGCAAAGCGGTGGGTTTTCCTCTCATTCAATAGCGGATACTTTTTGGGAAAAAAATATGCCATAGCAACAGCGTAACTAACGCCAAGTAGTTTTATTCAAACTCCCAACCATTCATTCCCGTTTAGTGTTAGACTAAGCAGGTCTGTGACGTCAGCTGTCGCCTATTTCTGTTCGAGATTCAAAAACCAACGCTTGTCAAGGTTGCATTTTTCCGTCTCTCATTTCACTTCTCCGTTTCTTTTATTCTCTCACTCTGTTTGAAACTAACTATGCATTTCGGTCTGTCAAAAGGCTTTTATTTTTGTGGAAATTGGTATTGCGTGAGAGGGGAAAAGCTAACAGTTTTGTGTATCGTTTAGTATGGCGTTTCGGCTTGTTAGAACCAACACGACTGCGGGCGAGGGTGACGATGTTGAACACAACTCCCTATTTTATCTCTATAGTATTTGAATTTATAAGCAGTACTATTTTATCTATTTGATCAGGGTATCAGGGATCTTACTACAGACACCTGATTCAATCCTTTGAGAGAGATGGACATAGCTTGCCAGACATACGACGTGGCTATCATATGGTATAGGTAAGATTTAAACTCAAACAGTTAAAGGCTCGAGTCAGAGTTCAGAAGTAGCCAGGTCATCTTCTTGTGCGATATGCACCCTCAAATGAAATGCCAGTGAGGATGGGGCTATTGCATAGATGCATCTATGCTAAAGAGAACTTTCAACATCAAGGTATGTTTACCTATGAGTACATTTTGCAATACTTTAGATTTAGTAATCTTAGATGTTTCAGGTTTAGGAGTTACTGCTGTTTATTGATGCTCAAAGTTTGTGTAGTTTGATAGAAGCTGATTGGCAAATTATGTGTTTTCTAGTGTAATTTCACAAATTTGTCATCGCTACTTTCAATTGTGAGACATGTGTTAACATATTAACATATTCTTTGTCTTTTGTCCTCGTAAGACGAATCACCTTTTTTCGATTTTTTTTCAAACCCATCCCTAACATATTAGTAATATTATTAAAGGAATTCTAGTTCAAATCACGCAGTATAGAAGTGTGTACTTATTATTAATATTATTTGTCTATTGTTAACTAATAGTTATTTTGCATTCTAAGGAGCTGTAACTGTGGTTGATTTCATATCAGTGATTATTGTGACCTGGGGAAGGAACCTGTCCTCCTACCAAAATATCCAACTATGTGGTGGATGGTTGAATGGCCTCTAGATATAAAAGTTAGCTCTGAATACTGAATAATCAGCCATGAAACAAAACAGGTGGTTGTCTCTGTGGGTGAGGAGGGATAGTTGAAGGACAGCTGTCTGTACCAAATATGTCTGAAGCTTTATAATGTGACAACCAGTAAGATGGAGGTGGTTTAACCTCTTCCCTCCCCACTGTCATGTGGGTTTAACTTTTTAGTCAAAGGCTAGTGGAGACAACCATACACACACTCACAGACAGCAACAGGAAACTAACATCGTTCTATCCCTTGTATAATGATGAATCAAAACAACTTCCCTGTAAAAGACAACAACATTAAGGGGGATCCCAGAAGAATTACCTCGTCTAGTTGGGAGCATCATGTGCTACAAGTGATACCCAATCATCATCAAGCTGCTGTTAGCAAATTCAGAATTAAGGATAATTAATCATAGCTACTTGGAATGTCAGGACACTAATGCAAAACGGAAAATTAGTTAACATCAAGATGGAAATGGATAGAATGAATGTAAATGTATTAGGGCTATGTGAAATGTGATATACCGGAACAGGTGAAATATATTTTGACAACTACAAAATAACACATGAAAGAGGAGTAGGCATAATATTAGATGCAGAAAGAGCAAGAACAGTAAAGGGAGTTTGGGCAATATCAGATCGAGTCCCGTTAGTTCAATTGAGTGGCAGACCAACTGGTATCACTTTGATACAAATATATGTCCCAACAGCAGATAGCACAGAAGAAGAAATTGACACATTATACAATGAACTTGATATGGCAATGATGTCGTGTAAATCTCACGAGACAACTGTTATACTTGGAGACTTTAATGCAAAAGTTGGAGATGAAAAAGTTGATGAAGTGACTGGTGGTTATGATCTGGCAAAAAGAAATGAGAGAGAGATGACAAACTGATAGAGTGGGCAAGAATGCATGATATGATAGTAAGAAACACCTGATTTAAACAGCATCCTAGATGCCTCTGGATGTGAAAAAATCCAAGGAACAATGCTCATAATCAGATTGACTACATACTAATATACAGGAGATTTAGAAACAGTTTGAAATCTGTGACAACTAGGCCAGGAGCAGACTGCAACAGTGACCATGTACCAGGAATAATAAAACTTAGAATAAAATTGAAGAAAGTAAAGCAAGCTTCAAACAGTATCAAGTTAAACTTAGCCTTAATTAAATCAGATAAGGAAATAAGTGAAATATACAACATTACAATACAGAATAGGTACAATGCAATAGACAAAATTTATCAATATATCAAACATCAAAAGAAATTGTACCAGAAGTAAATAGGACTGCAAAGAAGAAGTGGATGACAAATGAAATTTTAAAACTGATACATGCAAGAAGGAAGAAGAAGCAAGACAACAAAGAATTTGACAGACTAAATAAGGAAATAGTCAACAAATGTAAAACAGCAAAAGAAGCATGGCTAAACCAGAAGTGCAGAGAGCTTGAAGTACAGCACAGAAAAGACACAAAATCTATATACAAGCAAATAAATGAGGTAACAGGCAGAAGGACACAAACAGTCACTGGCTGTTTGAAATCAAAAGAAACAGCACTGTTAATGAGTCATGAGAACATGATAGAAAGGTGGATAGAATACATTAGGGAGCTGTATGATGATAAAAGACCAAATTTGAACGACCAGGACAGTTGTGAATGACCTCCAATACTTGTGACAGAGGTAGAGGATGCCAAGTGCCACATGAAGAAAGGCAAAGCGCCTGGACCAGATAATGTAGAGGAAATAGAAGCTTTGGGATAATTTGGAGTAGAAATGATGATTAAACTCTTAAATGACATCTACAACAGTGGTCAAATACCTGATGATCTGCTAATATTCTTTTTCATAGAGAAAAAATTATCAGGAATGATAGAAATATGGACGATTATAGTGAATGACAGTCAACTAATGTTGATATGGTCGACTTTGCAAGCATGGTGCGGGGCTTTAGGATTAACACAAGGGTCAAGGTTAGTACAATCAGTTGTCTCCCTGGTCAAACATCTGATGCTGGGTGCCTCTAAATCCCAGCATCTGGATGTCCCCAACTCTGATTCACAGGATTCAAGGTGCTTAAAATCCTCCTATTCTAGTGGAGCTCCAGCCCATGTACACTGGTTGAGGATATCAAAGGCCCTCTTCACGTATGGGTGATAACACTGACAACATTAACAATAATAATGACAATCTTAGTACTACTTAAGAAAAACAAATCAAACCAATAATAATTAATATACAAAAAATAACAAACCAATAAATAATAAAGAACCACACATTTAAAATATTCTCAATAAAGTAACAGAAAACATGACTAATAAACAACAAATTATAATATAAATTGATACCATCAATAGCAATCAATTATAAATCACAATAGAAAACTGACAATAGCACAAAATTGAAAATAAAATGACATTAAATACCCTAATTATAACCGACAATTAGGTTAAACAGGTTAGACCAAGATGGTGGACAAGCAGAGGTACTAACGGTCAGCTGTTACTAGCCTCCTCTCCACTCATCACCTAAAAAAAATTATTCTCCCAGCATAATATACCATTTTCCTTCTCTTGAGATCACCATGGTTTTTGGTTTGGAGCTGCTGATAACCATCCCTCTCTTTTCCAGTTCTTCCTTCCAGACTCGCAGGTTGGATTAACTCCAACTGTCTCAGCCTTTTATTCATCCATTGCAGCATCATTATCTAGCAGATGATCATTAATTGCCCTTAGTATCTCTCCCTTATCCATGTCCAGTATCCCCACAATGGAGGCTTTTGAGGTCAGTCTGTCAGCTGTCTCATTGCCATGTCCCACATTACTAGTTATAAACAGAAGAAAAAGAAAGTTCTGGCTGTTTTTGTAGACTTGACAAAAGCCTTTGATAAGGTATGGAAAGAAGGACTCCTCCTTAAGATGCTCAACAACAAAATTGAAGGGAGAATGTTCAGCTGGATACGGGACTTTCTCCGATACCGCACAGCAAGAGTAAAACTTGTTGGGAATCTGAGCCATCGCGTCACTCTTCAACAAGGTGTGCCACAAGGAGGAGTTATCTCCCCCACAATTTTTATCATATATATAAATGATTTTGCAGAGAAACTGTCCGGGAATATCTCCAGGGCTCTTCATGCTGACGATTTTGCTGCCTGGTGTGCTGCTGAACATTTGCCTACTGCAAAGTTCAGAATGCAAGCAGCGCTAAATACCATCGGTAAATGGGCATCAGAGTGGGGAGTACAGATAAACCTCTCCAAGACAGTAGCAACCTGCTTCTCTCTGTCAAATCGCCAAGAAACAATCAAACTACAACTAAATGGTAGTGAGCTTCCAATCAAGGAAAATCCAACATACCTGGGAGTCAAGTTGGATAAGAGACTCACCTGGAAGCCGCACATAAATGCAGTAGAACAGAGAGCAATAAGAAAGCTCTCTATTATGAAGAAACTGGCTGGCACAAGTTGGGGGGCAAATACCAACATACTAAAAAAAGTCTATACAGGCAGTCAGGCCTGTACTTGAATATGGCATGTCAGCCTGGGCCATGGCATCTAAAACAAACACAGAACGTCTAGGAAAGTACAAAATTCAGGCCTTAGATTAATCACTGGAGGGATGAAGACTTCTCCAATCCAGACAATGGAGAGATACACCAACATCCGCTCTCTGAATGACAGACGTGAGGAAAAGGTATTCACTCACAGTGAGAAGCTTCTACGAATGCCAAGTCATCCAATGCATGCCAAACTCCATAGCTTGACAAAGAACAGGCTGAAAAGAACCAGCTTCATAAACATCTCCAAACATCTGCATCGATGCCATGAAGACCTCCTCCCAAAACAACCTACTGAGATTGAAATGTTAATTGACTATGAGGAGCCAGACGACTGCCATGGAAATATATCTATCTTCACAGAAGTCCCTGAAATAAAAAAGAAAGGCCACCAGACCCCTCAACAACTAAAAACCTTGGCTCAAAGAAAGATTGAAAAAAGTACAACCCGAAAGAGTGGACACACGCATACACAGATGGATCCGCTGAGGTGGCAGTAAAGAATGGTGGTGGGGGCATTTTTATAAGATTCCTAAATGGAAAGATCATCCAAAAGACCTTCCCAACTGGAAAGATCTCCTCCAATTTCAGGGCAGAAGCTATGGCACTACTGCAAGCCCTGAAAATCTTCACCAGACCCAAACAACAACCACCAGCTAAGATAATAATCTTCACCGACTGCAGATCATTACTGGAATCAATACAAAACACCAGAAATGATAACATGATGAATGAGATCAGATCTGAGCTTAACATCATCCAAAGGTCATCAACCATTGCCCTTCAGTGGTTACCCTCCCATTGTGGAATTGCTGGTAATGAGAAAGCAGATGCTCTATCAAGAAGTGGCAGTAAAATGGAACAATACAGCCATCCATTGCCGTATCGGGAAGCAAAAACCATAATCCACAACAAGTACAAAAATCAGTGGAAGGAGGAAGGGGATATGTACAGCAGAGATGACCCAATACACCATCTAAACAGATACCAACAAACCACAATGTTCTGCCTGAGAACCGGCCACTGCAGATTACCAGGACATCTCTATCGCCTCAAGATATCCCACACAAATGAATGCCCATGCGGAACAGGAATCCAGACCCCAGAACACATTCTCCAGAACTGTCCAACCCACGATGAACTGTGAGGTGCGACCTGGCCAAGGGGTGCTGAGCTCCAGCAGAAGCTATGGGGCTGCCGCGCCGACCTGGTAAAGACTGTGGATTTCGTCCTGGTGACAGGCCTGCAGATTTAGCATGACTACGAACTGAACGCAGAAGAAGAAGAAGACTAGTTATAAACTAATTTTATTATAATTTTTTTCATTTTTAAGGTAGGTTTTCTAAAGCTGGAAGTAGGTAATGGCACGGAACTGTTATATTACTGACTGTGCATGGGTAAAGAAAGCAACTTGTCTCTCTGTGCTTTCCTCTGTCATTATAACCTTTGCTGTAGTTTTCAAGCTCTCTGCCTGTGCTCTGAAGTTACTTGAGAATTGTCCTGTTGCCACTGACAGCTTTTTCTATGCACCAGTGCTTAAGGTCAGATAGACACCTCCACCTCCATTTTCTGTTGCATTTGTTGCTAATCCATCAGTGTATGCATGTGTCCAGGTGTTGGGTGGGTAATGTTTCTCTATGTATTGTGTTGCTATCAGTTTTGTCTCTGTTGCAGTCTGACTCATTTTTCTTTCAATTCCAGGAATGTTTTCTATCAGTTCAGGGAAATGATGTTGTTTCCAAACTGAAAGCTTGTGTGCAATGTAGATATTATATAATAGTTAATAGTTGATTTTGGCTATAGGAGGAAGCATGTTTCCACATAAGAGAATACACAAGGCAACATGGATATCACCAGATCATAGAACAGAAAATCAGATTGATCATATATGCATAAACAAGAAGTTTAGATCATCATTGCAGGATGTAAAGGTATATAGAGGAGCAGATGTGGCATCAGATCACCATCTTCTGATAGCCAAAGTAAAAATGAAACTCAAAGAGATATGCAACAATGCAAAATTATAGACAACAGTATAATGTAGGACAGCTAAGAAATCAAGAAACAAGAGACAAATTTGCGGTCACAGTATCCAACAAATTCCAAGTGCTCCAACAGCTGGAAGATGTAGAGAATACAGAAGACTATTGGCAGCAGGTCAAAACTGTATGGAAGGAGACATGTGAAGAAATACTGGGGAAAAGGGAAAGACAACAAAAAGCATGGATAACAACAGAAACCATCAATAAGATAAAAGACAGAAAAAACAAGAAAGCAGAGTTAAACACAAGCAAAACCAGAAGTTCCAAAGCCAAGGCTCAAGAAGTGTACACAGAAGCAAACAAAGAAGTAAAAAGGAGTATCAAAAGAGACAAGAGGAAGTATATTGAGGAGTTGGCAAGAGAGGCAGAAGATGCTGCAGCCAAAGGAAATATGAGAGAACTGTATAGCAGCACAAAGAAGCTAACAGGGAAATACAAGCAAACAAGTTGCCTCATAAAAGACAAGAATGGGAAACTGCTCAGCAATATACAAGAGCAAATGAAGAGGTGGACAGAATATTTTGGGGACCTTCTCAATAGACCAGCTCCACAAAACCCGCCGGACATCCAGCCAGCAAAAGAAGAGCTACAAATTAACAGTGAAAGACCAACGAAGGAAGAAATAAAGAAAGCCATAAAGCTTCTAAGAGATGGAAAAGCGTCTGGACCTGATGGCATTCCAGCAGAGGCCATCAAAGCAGATATCGACACGGCTACAGAGATGTTATATAAATTACTTGGTAAAGTCTGGGAAAAGGAAGAGATACCAGCAGAATGGAAGGAAGGATATCTGGTTAAGTTGCCTAAGAAGGGAAATTTACAAGAGTGCACAAATTATAGAGGAATAATGTTACTATCAGTGCCAGGAAAAGTATTAAACAGGATTATCCTTGAGAGATTAAAAGAGTCCATAGACAAGAAACTGAGAGATGAACAAGCAGGTTTTTGACAAAACAGATCATGTACAGACCAGATAGCCACTTTGAGAATAATAGTTGAACAAAGTCTGGAATGGAATTCACCACTATACATCGGATTTGTGGACTACGAAAAGGCATTTGACAGTGTATACAGAGAATCACTTTGGAAATTGTTGAGGCATTATGGAGTTCCCCTGAAGATCATTAATTTAATAAAGAAAACATATGAAGACATGACATGCAGAGTTCTTCACGAAGGACAGCTTACAGAACCGTTTGGGATAAGAACAGGAGTGCGACAGGGATGCCTCTTGTCTCCATTTCTTTTCTTGCTGGCAATAGATTGGGTTATGAGATCATCGGCAACACACAACAGAAATGGAATCCAGTGGACTCTGACTAAGCAGTTGGATGATCTGGATTTTGCTGATGACTTGGCTCTTCTGTCCCATAGCCGTAATCAGATGCAGGACAAATTGAAAACACTCGATGAGAGGTCACAGCAATTGGGTCTGAAAATACACAGGGAAAAGACAAAAATAATGCGAATAAATGCAGGTAATGATAACAGGGTTGAACTTGAAGAAACACCAATACAAGATGTAGAATCATACACATATCTTGGCAGTAATATAGACAAAGATGGAGGGACAGACAGCGATATCAAAATAAGAATACAAAAGGCAAGAGGAGCTTTCATTGCATTGGGAAATATATGGAGGTCAAGAGAAATAGGATCCAACACGAAAATAAGAATCTTCAACTCAAATGTGAAGTCAGTCCTATTGTATGGCTCAGAGACATGGAGAACAACAAAGACAACAACCAAAAAGCTACAGACTTTCATAAATGGGTGCTTGCGTAGAATAGAGGGATTAAAATGGTATGACAAGGTTACCAACGTGGAACTGATGACAAGAACTAGACAAGTGCCAGTGGAACAAGAAATGAGAAGAAGACGATGGCGATGGATAGGACACACACTGAGGAAACCTGTTGATAGCATTACAAGGCAGTCCTTGTTCTGGAACCCCCAGGGCAAGAGAGGCAGAGGAAGACCAAGAAGTACATGGAGAAGAGAGGTGGAAACAGAGGTGAAAATGATGAGGAGAACATGGAAAGAACTTGAGATGATGGCACGTGACAGGAGGACTTGGCATGTGTTTGTTGAAGGCCTATGCTCCTTTGGGAGTGGAGGGTTATGATGATGATGAATAGTTGATTTTGTATTTTTGGAAACAGCTCTCATCTGTGGTTTGGTTGATTCTACAAAGTTGCTTTGTTTGAGTCTTTGCCTTCTAAGAGCATTCATTCTATGGCACATTGGATGGTCTGTTAGTCTCTTGAATTTTTCAGCTTGTTGCTGAGCCCTGCAGTCTCTTCTTTCCTCCACTGGCTGGAGGTATGTAATCTTTTCGAGTTCTTTTATAGGTGTTAACTTCATACCGCCTGCTATAATTCTCACTGTTTGATTTTGGAGTCTGCTGATTTTATTGAAGTTTGACTTAGCTGCTGTTGCCCATGCTGCAATGCCATACTCTAGGACTGGTCTCACTCGCCCTGTGTATAACGTCTTTAGCACTCTCTCATCTGCACCCCAAGTTGTTCCAGCAAGCTTTTTCATTATTGCAATTCATTGCCTTGCTCTCATTCGGTTTCAGTCAACTTGTTTTTTCCAAGTCAGACGGTGATCAAAAGTAATGCCTTGGTAGTTTGGATTTTCATTTAAATGTAGATTTTCTCCATTTAGCACTAGTTTGGAGCTCTGTGGTTTATTTGAGAAGGAAAATACTGTGTACGTTGTTTTTTCCTTCATTTATCTTCATGAACCATGTTTTGGCCCACTCTTCTAGTGATGTTAGTGCTTGCTGCATCCAAATGTGTGCAGTAGTGATATACTCTTCAGAGATCCACAAGCCTAAGTCATCTACAAAGGAGGCACTGTGTGTTATTTTTGGAATATTGTCTGTTATGTCATTTATGTATGCAAGGAACATTGTAGGTGACAGGACTCCCACTTGTGGGACCCCCTGATCTAATATAAACTTTTTACGAGTCTGTCCTTGTAGCTGTACTCTGGCAGTTCTATTCTCAAGGTACTGGCCAATGTCACCGGATGGCCAACGTTAACGCAAGCTAGCACGTTAACAGTAGTTATAAGAATAGCAAAAAATCTTGAGCAAGACTAGTTGGTAACAAAACATCACTGGTCGAGCATGACCAATGAAATCGTCGATAGCTATTTTTGACAACGGTGGTCAGAGCAGAGTTCCGTCACGCAGTTCACAGTGCAGTGATGTAGACATGTTTACGGGAGAGGTTTCAACCTTAGTGCGGGCCCCGTGTTTTTTAAAGGTTGTGTGATTAACCTCTGGTCGAGGAAATTGTTACCACTGAAAACTTCAATGTTTCACAAGTTATATTATTCTAGGAGATTGTGTTTTCCAGTTTTGTGGCCAAACAAGCGATCTGGCCGCTGGTAGCCAGGATATTGGGTTGTGTCATTGAACTTTGCAATTTGTCCCTTGGACTCCTTCATTAAACAGTTTTTCACAATTTGTAGCAATTACTTACATCATGTATGTTGAGTATGTAAGCCCTGATAGGATACAACTGATCCATGACAACCTGCGGTGAGTAGAAAAGATCTGGCCCTAAGCAACCCTCATTTGAGTAAACACATCTCTTGCAGTTGCCAGTTAACACTCATCAGATAAATCTGCAAACCAGTAACCATTGCGATCACTTGGGAAATGTAATAACAATGAACTCAGAAGAAATATGTACCACCTGTGATGAAAGGTTTACGTGGTGTGAAGGTTTGGCATATAACCTTGATATACTGCTGTAACGGTAACTTACATCATATAGTGCCGTCACCAGCGGTCACACCAATCCATTTGAACATTCGCCCACACACATCACTTCTGTCCAGTTTGACTTTCAATCCCTCTTTCCAAACTTTGATTTCCTGAGCTATATTTGTAATCTAATCTTCAGTGGACCTGTGTTGTCTGAATCCTGCTTGTTGAGGGGTTAATAGGTGTTTGTTTTCCAAGTGCCACATCAGTCTGGTATTAATCATGTGCTTCATCAGTTTTCCTACACAGCTTAGTAGGCTGATTGGTCTGTATCCATTTGGTTCTTTCAGATCCTTGTCTTTCTTTGGTATATGTATTACAAGTTGAAAAGCCAAAATAATACAGACATGGGTGACTTCAGAATAGTGCTTCACAAACTACGTCAATGATACAAAAGTGTTGTGATCTAATGGATCCCATCTCATTGTTAAATTATTTTCAATGAAAAGGCTTATAGGTTGGCAAAGGAAGGTGGAAATCTACCTCACCCTGATGCAAGAATAACTTTCATGGATGCAAAGAGTTTTATCAGAATCAGATACAGAAACAAATGGAATGTAGAACATCCAGGTCACACACAAAATGATGCATACTACCAGCTCAACAGAAGAGAACTAGTAGTAATCTTCAGACTCTGTATTGGCTACAACAGATTGAGATATCATCTCTTCAACAATCTAAAGTTAGAAACTACCGATCAGTGTAACTATGGTGCTGATACAATAAGTGCTGAACAACTGCTTCAAAGTTGCCCAACATATGCGGAACAGAGAAAGCACATATGGCAGACACCAGTACCATTCATGGAAAAGCTCTACAGAGATTCAAACAGCCTCAAACAGACTACTGCTTTCATTGACAACATTCAAGTGGACCTCTGAGAGTGTATGAGGAAAAAGAAGAACTAATCTTATATACATTATATATGATAATTAAAATAAACCGCGATCTGAGCAGGAAAGTATTTTCCTTTTTTTTTTTAATTTCTATTGTTTTTTTTTACTTTAAATAAGTTTTTACAGTTATGATCCATGGAGTGATGTTATCGTCTACACTTAAATCTGTTGTAAAGTACAAGTGGAAGATTTGTATCACTGGCTTTTGCTTTCTGTGTTTTTTAATGGCTTTTGCCTCCTCCCTTGTTTTTCTTCCAATAAGCCTGGAATTGATACTTGCCTACTTTGTATATGTATCTGCCCTAGCACTCCAAGAAAGGTAACGAACAATCATTCCTGTGACCACCATAATTAAAAAGGCTAATGATAAACATTATAACACAATGTGTGAATTTTTATTTCTATTCATCATCATCATAACCCTCCACTCCCAAAGCAGCAGAGGCCTTTAACAAACACATGCCATGTCCTCCTGTCATGTGCCATCATCTCAAGTTCTTTCCATGTTCTCCTCATCATTGTCACCTCTGTTTCCAGTTCTCTTCTCCATGTGTTTCTTGGTCTACCTCTGCCTCTCTTGCCCTGTCTGTTCCAGAACAAGGACTGCCTTGTAATGCTATCAACAGGTTTCCTCAATGTGTGTCCTATCCATTGCTATCGTCTTCTTCTCATCTCTTGTTCCACTGGCACTCGTCTGGTTCTTGTCATCAGTTCCACGTTGGTAACCCTGTCATACAATTTTAGTTCTATTCTTAGCAAGCACCCATTTATGAAAGTCAGTAGGTTATTTCTATTATTGATGTCTAATTTGTGTTTATTGTTTGTTCAATAAGTATTGATATATGATAATATTATATGATAATAGAGATGTATTTCTTTGTACCTCAATACATCTCTATTATCATATAAATAATCTCTGACCTTTATCTATGCTTAATAGACTACTCAAAAGCATTTGACAAAGTGAAACACCAAGACCTTTTTGATTTTTTACATGAACTAAATATAGACGGGAAAGATCTTAGTATAATAAGGAACATATATTGAGAGCAGGAATCCGCAATCAGATCTGAAGTAGAACTAAGTGAATTCAGAGCAATTGAAAGAGTAGTTAGATAGGGATGTGTGTTATCACCTGATCTTTTTAACAAAGACAGCGAGACGATACTTCCAAACATTGAACACCTTGAGGGAATTAAAGTCAGAGGACAAAATATCAACAATCTGAGATATGCAGATGACACAGTTTTAATAGCTGAGTCAGAGGAAAATCTACAAATCATTCTAGACAAAGTAGTGGAAGAGAGCGAGTTGAAAGGATTATCTTTGAATGTCAGCAAAACTGGATGCATGGTAGTTTCTAAGAAAATACAAATACCAGTAAGCTCTTTGAACAGCAAAAGAGAAAAAATCAAACAAGTCAATCTCTTTAAATATTTAGGCTACACATTAACATCAGATGACAGATGTGACACAGAGATAAAGAAAAGGATCGCCATGTCCAAAGCAGCCTTTACTAGGAAGAGCAATGTTTTGAAAAACAGAAACATCAACATAAGCACAAAAATTCGCTTACTAAGGAGCTACGTGTGGTCCGTTCTTTTATATGGATGCGAATGTTGGACAATGAGTAACCAAATGGTGAAAAAACTGGAGGCAGCGGAAATGTGGTTTTTGAGAAGGATACTGAGAATACCGTGGACAGAGAAGAAAACAAATGCCGAGGTATTGACAGATGCGGGTGTTAATAGATCGCTCATCAAAACCATTAGGAAAAGACAAATGAAATTTATGGGACATATTAACAGAAGAGGAGGAGTGGAGGAATTAGTCTTATGTGGGAAAATACCAGCTGGGGAGGAAGAGGAAGGCAGAGAAAGATGTATGTGGAAAGTTTAAACAACTGGGCAACAAACAACCACATGGGCAACAACAACCTCATTAGACTATCAAAAGACAGAGAAGATTGGAGGGTCATGATCGATAATGTCTGTTCCAGACCAAGCGCCTGAAGAAGAATATGATAATAAATTGGAATACCAGACCAGGCTTAAGGTTCATTAGTAGTTTCACTGTTATCTCTATATATGGTTTCCTAAGGTGATGTTCTGATCTTACAGAGTTTTTTTTTTTAACTAAGAATGCAGAGTTTTATTCTCAAAAATCAGTAAAATACTAAACAAAACAAAAAAATAAATAAATAAATTACAAAATATTAGTATATAAACCAATAAAACGGTATTGAATCAGTTCTACAAATAACGGTTCACATGCAACAAGGGATGTTTCGGGTTTTATCCTTCGTCAGCCACAAACAGGTGACAAAGAAAAGAATTTCATATAGGTACTACAAAAACATACGATGATGAGAAACATACATCAAATGGGCGATACAAGCAGATGGAAAAAGTAAACACCCACAGTGATGAGCAAAAAAAGAACAATAATAATACAAGAAAATCATAAAACCTAAAAGAAATACCGAAACAAGAAAGTAAATAATCAATGAAATGAAAAAAAGAGAATGAACAAAACTTTGGAACAAGTAAAAGTTCACTTAGCTCGATCTGAAGATGCTTGGAAAAGAAAGCCTTAGTATTCAGCACAAGTAATCGCTAAGGAAGTGACGTAAAAGATAGCGACAATAAAAAAGATATAAAAGGATACGAAATGAATCAAAACAAAAACATAAGAAGATAGATAAAAAAAAACAATGAATGGAGAATGAAAAAGAGAGAAAAGCTACCAGAATTCATGCAAAATGATGTTGGACATTCAAGCCATCAGGAGCTAAAATGCGCATTTGAAAAATAAGACGATTCTTCAATGAAAAGCGAGTCTTGTCATCACCGACACATGAAAGGAGGGCAGTGACATGAATATTGGAATTACCTGAATGGTCAGGCCTATTGAAATGAAGGGCCACCGGTAAATGTTTGCCATGATAGATGTCATTCAAAGGCTTACGAAACCTGTCTGCCAAATGCCTGCCAGTTTCACCGATATAGGTAATGCCACACCTCTTGCAGATGACAGCATAAATCAGGTTTCTGGATTCGCACGTAAAAGACTCTCTAATGATAAATTTTCCTTTAGGAAAAGTGACTGTCTGAGTTTGGAGTACAAACGGACAGCTCTTACATATATGGCATTGGCATGGTTTAGTACCAAAGTATGAAGGGCTAGTATGTCGCAAGCGACTGTGTACAAGAATATCCCTAAAATTCCTATCCCTACAATATGCCACCAAAGGTGTATCACGAAACAACTCTTTGGGATCAGGATAAGAGTGGAGAATAGGCAGATGTCAAAACAGAATTCTCTTCACCGCCAAACAGTGAGAATGGAAAGTTAGAACCAGTTTGAGTCAGTCAGATTGGACAGAAGGTTTAATAGTAAGTGCCATCTGACGAGTGACGCATGTGATACGATTAAGAGCTTCAGATAAAACATGTTCTGGATAAAGACATCAGCGAAAGAACTTGAGCATCTCTTGAGCTCGCTGATGGAAATCATCGTCATCAAGATATAACCGACGCAAGCGAAGAAGTTGAGAAAAGGGAATGGAATTTTTACAACTAAGAGGATGCGATGAAGTATAAAGAAGGAAACCATGAGCGTCAGTAGCCTTATAATAGACAGACATTTTAAGACCAGTAGGGCTTATAGTCACAGTGATGTCGAGGAAGTTCACTGAAATCATAGAAATTTCAGAAGTGAATTTGATGGCAAGATTGAAATTATCAACATAGTCAATAAATCGACGGAGGTCTACCTCAGACATGTTTGTAATGCCAATATCATCATCAATATAGCGGTGGTAAAACTCGGGTATTGGTCCATCATAACTTTGAAAGACCAAATATTCAAAGTGACCCATAAACAGGCAAGCGTAACTAAGGCCCATCTTAGTACCTATAATGACGCCACTGGTTTGGTTGAAGAATTGGCCATTAAACTCAAAAGAGTCAAGAATAAGAACCAACTCAGCAAGGCGAAGAAGCAGACCTGTACTTATAGTAAGATCAATACGCTGGTCGAGAAAAAATTGGAGTGCCTTGAAACCATCAGCGCATGGAACAGAAGTATAAAGGGTACAAACATCTAGGAGGAAAAGATGGTAAGTACGATCATGCGTGAATCTGATTTCTTTCTTTTTCATTCTTAATTCGTTGTTTTTTCGATCTATCTTCTTATGTTTTTGTTTTGGTTCGTTTCGTATCCTTTTATATCTTTTTTATTGTCGCTATCTTATACGTCACTTCCTTAGCGATTACTTGTGCAGAATACTAAGGCTTTCTTTTCCAAGCATCTTCGGATCGAGCTAAGTGAACTTTTACTTGTTCCAAAGTTTTGTTCATTCTCTTTTTTTCGTTTCATTGATTTACTTTCTTGTTTCGGTATTTCTTTTAGGTTTTACGATTTTCTTGTATTATTATTGTTCTTTTTTCACTCATCATTGTGGGTGTTTACTTTTTCCATCTGCCTGTATCGCTCATTTGGTGTATGTTTCTCATCATCGTATGTTTTTGTAGTACCTATAAATAATTCTTTTCTTTGCCACCTGATTGTGGCTGACGAAGGGTAAAACCCAAAATGTCCCTTGTTTCATGTGAATCGTTATTTGTAGAACTGATTCAATACTGTTTTATTGGTTTATATACTTATATTCCTTACCAGTTTTACAGCAGCCCCTTAATTTATTTACTTATACTATAAATAGCAAAAGCATTATTTCATCTACACAATGACCATTTCATTACCTTCATCTTTACATAAGCCAGGTTGTTCTACTGTCTTAATTCTTGGTGTTTTTGTATCTATGATGTCACCTATCTGATCATGAGTATCACAGCCTTCAGTGTAGTTATGACCATCTTGGTTCTGGCAGGACAAGAATAAAATGAGAATTATTTAGTGATATGGGTACATAAAAATGTGGTGACAGTTGTGATCTGTTTATGAAATAATTCAGTGTCATACAAGTAGCTGTCATGTTAAAAGCAGTCATACTCTCAGAGATGTTGTGGGTTCATAATCACAAATCTGAAGTCACATAATGAATGCTTCATTTATAGAAGTGATATCATTGCAGTATTAAATATTACTTCTATATCTTCTTCTTCTTCGATCCTTAACCACCGACCGTCAAAGCAGTCAGTGGCCATCACGCCTAGTGGCGTCTTGTAGGGCAACAACAAATTGATTCCACTTTGCACGGTCGGTGGCATCCTTCGTACAGTGCCCCAACTCTGGTTCATTCTTTGCATCTCAGCCTCCACAGTCCTCCGCCAAGTTGTTTTTGGTCGGCCTCTCTTTCACTTTCCTTCAGGGGTCCAAAGCATAGCTGTTCTTGTGATGGCATCGGGGTCTCTTCTGAGGACATGACCAACCCAGCTCCAGCGTCTGCCAGCTATGATGGTGTGCATGTCCTCTTGCTTGCTACGAGTAAGCAGATCTTGGTTGGTGATGGTATTCGGCCAAAAAATGCGGTGAATTTTTCTTAGGCATGTTGTGTGAAAAGAGGACAATTTTGACATTTCCTTCTCTGTGACTCTCCAGCATTCCGCACCATAGAGAAGCACAGAAAGCACGCAGCTCTGGTATAATCTTAATTTTGTGCTTGTGCTGTATTGGGAGGACTTCCAGATGTTATTTAGGCTAAAGAAGGCTGTTCTTGCCTTATTCATTCTGATGTTGATGTCTTTGCCTGCCCCACCGTCTGGTGTTACTATGCTTACTTCTATATATGACACTGTAATTCACATTCTCAGCAGCTTCACAGGCAAAGAATTATGGCATCATACATAGGTTTAAAAACAAAATTAGAAATAGGCATATTTAATTGGGATATTGAGAACACTTTTAAAATTATGAGTTCACTAAAACAAGCACACAGTAACATTATGTCTATCTTCCCTTATAATTTTCTTAGCATGTCTCTGCCTGCAACAGAAACATGATGACTGAGACATGCAATAATTAAAAATTGAAAAAAAAAAAAAAAAAGGAAAACGCAAAAATACCATAAACATCAATGTGTTTTGGTGGTTTGGTAGTGATAATGTTTGCCTTTCAAACAAACTTTTTTTCTTCTTGATACGCTTAAAAAAAAATCTTTACTCATTTAAATTTAATCATGGAAGTGAAAGTTTACTGTTAAGTGGGAATATTTCTGCACTTCCATTAATGCAAATGCATTCATTGCAGGTGTTAGCTTAATGCAAATTTTATGTTTATTACAAAACCAATATAGTAATGTCTTGTTCTTGTGGCCATTGTTATTCAATGGCTGCCACAAAGCAATATGTTATTGATGATCTGCTATAGTGGTTAGCTCAATCTCTGCCCTTGTGTAGTGTTAGCTCTCAGTACTCTAATAACTGCATCTGTAACACGACAGCAACAGTACGATACTATAACATGTAGAATGATAAATGTGGCATAACACTGCTCTGGTTTTCATAGTTCAATACACCAATGTATGTATGGTCTTGTAGAAGAAAGACATATAAAAAAGTTCTCCTAATTTGCAAACTTCCCAATCGTCCATTCACTTGCTTCAACAAAGTTATTCAATCTATCTGTTATTACAACTCAGAGAACTTAATTACTAGTCACAGATGCTTTTATCATTTTAACTCTTATTTGTAGCTCTAGTTGCATCATTCTGTTTCCATGCTGTCACAAAATTATGTTCTCATATAAAGTGTTAATCTTGCCTTGCTTGGTTAATGGTTCATTAGCCTAACTACTAGGGTGTCAAAGTTTCCCAATACTTGTCTATTTCTTGTTTATTCTTCTGCGTGTCTTTATCACTTGCAAATTTTCTCGCCCGTTATAACCTGTCACACTAAATGGAAAAGATTCTCGATTCCCTTAATTATTGAAGTCTACATACCTTGATCTGCCATTGACCTATACTGAATGGCAGCTTGATCAATCCCCAGAGCTATGCCAAAGAACTCCTGGTAGGTTTTCAAACCATGCTGTGGTCTGTCAGACAATTACCCGGTCCTCCAGGTTGGGGGTTTTAGCACAGGGATGCTTGTAAAAAAACAGGAAACAGCATATAAATGGAAATATTTGCAACGGACATCCGGAGTCTGAGTATGACTCTGGTGAAAGGAAAGGAAGCATGGCATAAAACGGATGCCCAAACCGCAAAACCGAAACCAGAATTTGGGAAAATAGAACTAAACGGTGATTTACAGCAGAGATGAGGAATTACAAACTACATATCCTGGAATAAGCGAGGAGCAGATGGACAGGGATGGGGAGAATAAAAACAGCTACAGGGGAAACAGTACTTTATTCTGGTAGGAGAGGACTTCAGCACCAAACACCAAGGTGTAGCCATTATCCTTAAGAAAGGAATGGAAAGGTCTCTACTGGAATGGAAAACCCATTAACAACAGACTAATAAGAGCAAGACTGAGAGGGAGATTCACCAACACCACAATTATACAATGTTATGCACCAACAAATGACAGCGACGAAGAGATTAAGGACGAGTTCTATCAACAGGTACAAAAGGAAATGGAAACTGTACCAGGTACGATCTTATTATAGTAATGGGAGACCTAAATGCGAAAGTTGGAACACACAATAATTATAACGAAAGAGTAATGGGGAAATGCGGCAGTGGAACAGTAAATGAAATGGGGGTCACAAATTAATAAGCTTCTGCAGATTAACAACCTGGTCATCGGAGGAAACACTTTTTTCAACACAAAGGCACAAGTTAACATGGAATCACCCAAACACGAGACAAAAACCAGATAGATCACATAATGATCAATGGCAATGGAACATGCACTACAAGACGTGAAAGTAAGAAGAGGCGCAGATGTGGGAAGTGATCATCACCTAGTAGTAGCAAGACTGAAGTGAAACTCAGAGCTGCTGGACCAGTTGCAGTCAAACAGAAAAGATACAACATCACGAAACTTAAGGACCCCCTCACCAGAAAAGCTTTCGTGGTTGACGTAAAGAGGCGATACCTGATTACCAAAAGCCAGGAAAGAACAGAGACCGACGATGTGGACCAGAAATTCAACACCATCTCAACAATATATAAAGAAAGCAGCAAGTCATGCTTGGGATTCCAGGAAAGAAAGAGCCAAGACTGGATAACACCAGAAACGCTAAACACCATAGCGAAGAGAAAGGAAATGAATAGAAAGAAAACAGAAGGTAAGTCTCCCAGGTTAAAGGCAATATATAGTAAACAGTACAGTCAGCTGGACAAGGAAGTAATACGTCAAACCCGTGCTAACAAAAGTAAAATTCTGAATGACCTTGCAAGACAGGCAGAAGAGGCAGCACTGAGAAATGAACAAAGCACAGTTTATAATTAAACTAAAACTATCAGTGGAAAACGAGGTGCAAACAACATACCGTTAGTAAGAGACATGCAAGGAAATCTCATCACCACAGCACAGGGACAGGACATAAGGTGGGCAGAGCACTTCAGAGAAACACTGAATAAGGAACCACCAGATACTCAGCTGAATGTTCCTGAGGCTGAAAGTGACTTAGACGTAAATACAGACATTCCACGAAAAGAAGAAATCATCACAGCTATCAAAAGGGCTAAAAAATGGAAAAGCGCCTGGTCACGACAATCTAAATGATGAGTTATTCAAGGCAGATCCTGAACTAGCAGCAGAACTATTAGAACCACTATTTGCACAAGTCTGGAAACTGAGACAACACCAACAGAGTGGAGTAAAGGAACAATTGTCAAATTGCCCAAGAAGGGCGACCTTGCAGACTGCAACAACTGGAGGAATTACCCTCCTCTCAGTTCCCAGCAAAATACTAGGCAGGATAATCATCCAGAGAATTTCAAAAGCAGTTGACCATATGCAGATCATATATTTGCCCTCAGGAACATTATAGAGCAGTGCTCAGAATGGCAGAGACAGCTGTACATTAACTTTGTTGATTTTGAAAAGGGCTTTCGACAGCATACACAGGACAGTCCTATGGAAAATTCTGAGGGCTTATGGAATTCCCAGCCGCATTGTTTCCATTATAAAAAGCCTCTATTCTAACTTTACGTGCAGTGTGGATCGAGTAATGTAACTTTCGAAGTGAAAACAGGAGTACGACAGGGATGCCCCTTATCAACAACATTATTTTTGACAGTCATAGATTGGGTGATGCGCCAGACAACAGAGGGCAGTCCAAGAGGAATTAGATGGACAAACGTTTTCTACACTGAAGATTTGCAATGACATTGCACTGCTCGCGCATTCACACCAACACATTCAAGACAAAACTGATAGACTGAATAAGTATGGCCAGCAGGTTGGCCTGAACATCAATCTGAAGAAGACGGAGGTCATGACACTAAATGTGGGCAATCCTGAGCCAATAACAGTAAGGAACCAGAAGTTAGAACAGACAGACACATTTACTTACCTAGAAGCATAGTAACACCTGACGGCGGAACAAGCAAGGACATTAACAACAGAATGAATAAAGCGAGAACAGCCTTTGCTATCTCAACAACATTTGGAAGTCTTCCCAGTACAGCACAAACACCAAATTAAGACTGTATGAGAGCTGCGTACTTTCTGTGCTTCTCTATGGTGCGGAATGTTGGAAGTAACAGAGAAGGAAATGTCGAAACTGTCCTCCTTCCACACAATCTGCCTAAGGAAAATTCTCCGAATCTTTTGGCCAAACACCATCAATTCGGAAACCTGAGGACATCCACCATCAATGGCACGCTGGAGTTGGGTTGGCCATGTCCTCAGAAGGGACCCTGATACCATCGCAAGAACAGCTATGCTATGGACCCCCGAGGGAAAGCGAAAGAGAGGCCGACCAAAAACAACTTGGCGGAGAACTGTGGAAGCTGAGATGCAAAGAATGAACCACAGTTGGGGCACTGTACGAAGGATGGCCGCCGACCGAGCAAAGTGGAATCATTTGTTGCTGCCCTGCCACCATCAATGACCCCGCTGACTGCTTTGACGGGTTGGCGGTTCATCAAAAAATAGAAAGAAGAACATACAATATACTGAAAGTGATTCCAGGTAAAAGAAAAACAGCTGTCACAATTGAAAGGATGCTTATAACAGTGTGGACATTGCAACCCTAGTAGACTCTATAATGGCATGTGGTGCAAACCACTGGCTAACAAGGTGGATAGCAGCTGCCTTAATGGAGAGATCAGTTGCATTTTGCTTGGGGACTTAGATACCAAAACCAATGCACATTTGTCCGGGACTATCCCAGGCTTCTCCACTATCATTAGTAGCTGTTTAACATCTACACAGCAAAAGTAGCAACCTTTCAACCAACAGGACTGGGACAAACATTAACTTTTGCAGATGACATACTCAACTGGCTCAGACAGACATGAAATGACCCAAGGCATGCAAGAGATACTACAGGCAGTTTCTAAATGGTGTGAACAAAGTGGATCAAAGGGTCAAAACAAGGCCTGTGCTGATGAGGTGTTCTTTGAACAACAACATAGAGAAAGGGACCCAGTTCACTTTCAATGGTGAACATTGAAAAAGCAAGATAAGCTGAAGTATCTGGGAGTAAACGTTTGATCTGGGCTATCGTTCAAGTATCATGTCGAACTGATCATACAAAGTCCAAGCGAGGATTGAGCCCTAAAAAACAATGGCTGCTGCATGCTGGAACAGAGACTACTGTTTCTCCTGTATCATCAGCTTGTTTCAGTAATTGAGTATGGACTAGGAAAGTTGTTTCTCATTACTGTCAAGTTCACAATGTGAATGGCTCCAGCAAAATGAGGGATGGACTAGTTTTGGCCTGTACACATGATACCCCAATTGTGACAATGAGATACCATCTAGGATTTGTCGATTAGTCAAGATATGTAAATGGCCCAGTGGTTAAAAAGCCTATATGCTCATAACCTCATGAGAACATAGCTAGCATCAAAGTAGCAAGAATAAAGAGGGGGATGTCATGGATGGCACAGGAAGAGGCTTCATTTGGTCAGATAACCAAGGTTGAAAATATATCCAAAGGGGAAGAGTGAAGTAAGTCAGGGGAGAACTGGATAACATACCAGCAAAAGTGTGGACACTGGATATGAATAAGAGAGATATACTGAGGGCAATTAATGAGCACCTATTGGTTTGTCCTGAGTGCAATGTACGATTCTGATCAACAATAATAAAAAAAAAACAATAATCAAACCTTCCACAATTCTCTGGTCTCAGTCAAGGGGAGCCAATTCCAGAAAGGACATAACTCATTTATCTCTTCTCATTAAATAAAACGCACATAAACTCCTGCTCATCAATGACATTTATGTTCAAAGAAAATAAATATACAAGCAAATAAATGAGGTAACAGGCAGAAGGACACAAACAGTCACTGGCTGTTTGAAATAAAAAGAAACAGCACTGTTAATGAGTCATGAGAACATGATAGAAAGACTTCTAGATTCAGTCCTGTAAAGCATTTTTGGGAATCATGCCTAGCTCCGTCTGCGAATTGCCCTTAATTTCTTCAATGGTCTAAAACCTTTGTCCTTTCAAACTGGATTTCAGTTTGGGAAATAGAAAAAAGTCTGCTGGGGCCAGGTCAGGTGAGTAGGGTGGCTGGGGAAGCACTGTTGTCTTCGTTTTTGCCAAAAAATCCCAAACGAGAAGTGATGTGTGGGTTGGCGCATTGTCATGGTGGAGGAGCCAGAAGTTGTTTCTCCGCAACTCAGAGGATTTTCTCCTGACATTTTCCCTGAGACATTTTAGCACTTCCAGATAGTACCAGTGTTTAACTGTTTGCCCCTCCAGTAAGAATTCATGGTGCACACCACCACCAACATGACTTTAACGTTCGACCTGACCTGCCGCACTTTTTTTGGTCATGGCGAATTCTTCCCAACCCACTGCGAGGACTGCATTTTCATCTCGATGTCATATCTGTAGATCTATGTTTCATCGTCTGTCATTATTTTCTTCATGAAGCTGTCATCTTTGTTAGTGTGATCCAGAAGTTCCTGACAGATGGCAATGTGATTGTCTTTCTGATCTTGTGTCAGGAGTAGTGGAATGAACTTTGCAGCTACCTGATGCATTTGTAATTTCTCTGTTAGAATGTCATGACATGATCCTATGGGGATGTTGCATTCTTCTGCTATTTTCCAAACTGTCAGATGATGATTGGAACACACCATCTCATGAACCTGGACAACATGAGGATCGTCAGATGATGTCATGGGTCATCCTGAACGTGAGTCATCATCTGTTGACTGCCGACCATCCTTAAATCACTTAAACCATTCATAGCAACGTATACAGCTCATGCACTGATCCCCATAAACTTGTTTTAACATTTCATGAGTCTCCATGAACGTCTTCCTGAGCTTGATGCAAAACTTGGTGTTGATTTGCTGCTCATGAAATTCAGACATCTCGAAAAATGCAAAACACAATCTGCATGCATGTAAACAATCAGCTAGAGGACGATAAACAATCACAACAGAACAATGTGTAAAACACTAAATTAAATTGTAACCTCATTATCTTGTTCCTGTTTCATCCTGACACCAGAGATGCCATTTTCAATATTCTTTTCATCCTGATGGGGGAAAAAATCAGAAGAGGACATCAGAATATAAAGAGTAACATTCTAAGAAAATAGATAAGATTTTTCTGAGAATCACTAGAAACATTTTATCTATCCCACATTTTTAGCAACAGTAGGAGGATTTATTAAGTCTGTAGTAACAATAGTCCACACAACAAAAAAAAAAAACTCACTTTACAATCCCACTCCAGTTTAAATTTTTCATCCATAACAGGGAACTGTGTTTGAATATTCCTTGGAGGCTAGAAAGAAAAAATTATGGTTTATATAAATATACAACAAAGTTTAAAATCCTAAAAACAACAAAAAACTCTAGTTGGGTAGTAGATGATGAAGGATTAAGTAGGGATAACTGCAAATATTATACAGTTCAGTCGGGATAAGTAGAAGTTACTGGGACCATATTGTTGTTATCGTTACCATGGTATCACCTGACATTGCAGATATTTGCACCTACAGAATCCTAGAAGACATTGGAAGAGATATATTATTAAGCAATTATTTTAACCATTCAGAAACTTGAATTTTGGTTTTAAATTGCCATTTTTGAATCTTTTCAAATTTTCAAAAGCAATTTAGTGAAACCTAAAACGTTGTGTTAAGTTAGTTGCCAGTAGTGGTATGGGCCAACATTAGGAAGAATTAGTATGTCAGTTGTAACAAGGAAAAAAAAACAAACTCACTTTACAATCCTGCTCTAGTTTAATTTTTTCATCCATAGATGGGAACTGTGTCTGGCTATTTCTTGGAAGCTGAAAAAATAAATTATGTTTCATATAAATATTTTTTTTAAAATTTCAAATCCTAAGAATAAAATTTAAAAAAAAACAAAAAAAAAACTGTAGTGGGTTAGAACAGTGCTCCACAACCGGTGTGTTGAGAGTGCCTGACTGGTGTGCCATTGCATCAGTTGAATGTACCATAAAATGATTTGTAAAATTATATGTTATAGTAAAATAGTATGCACAAATTTCAAATATTAAATTTTACAAATATTAATTCCAATCTGTGGAAGGGACGATCAACACTTTCAAAAGCTGCAAATATCAAGAGAATTCTAAAGGAAAAGAAGCCAGCTGAAGGATCTAATGTCTACTGACCAGTATCACTTATTTCAGCTATTCTGTTGGCTGGAAAGCAACAGTCATCAATGAAAATGAGGATGACTTAAGAAAAGGCTGCAGAACAGAGAGAAATTTTCATTCTGTGCACACATAAATATCATAGATGCATTCCAATTTGGTAAACACACCACAGCTGTATCACCGACCGGCAGCAAGCATACGACACGGTGCGGATACAGGGGCTGTTCACAAAAATTACAAACATGGCCATACATGAAAACAATGTACCTCTGGATTTAAGCCTTCCAAAGTAATAGAACTATATAAACAACAGTAGAAGGCACTAAATCATTCACACAACAACAAAACAAAGTTGGAGGAGGGTTACCACAAGGGTCAGCATTAAGTAGCTCACTCTTTTTCATAACTGACCTCTCCACCAACTTCAAGATATCAAAAGCACTGGGTCCAGATGACCTGCTTATTTGGACAGCAGAAAAATACAACAAACTGGTGCCAGTTAAATAATGAAACCTCAGCCGCAATAGTTGTGTACTGCTAGCTATGGAAACTAAAAATAAACATGCAAATAAAAAAACACTGTATACATCTGCTTTATTCACATTGAGCATCAAGACAGCAAGAAGGTGTACCAACTAAAACTCGACTGACTGTTACTTTGGAGAAGAAAATTCAGTTTACTTAGGAGTGGAGCTTACAAGACTACTCCTTCGCTACTCCCCAAAACCACCATGCACAAAATGAAGACAATGCCATTAGGCATCTGATATTGTTTAACATCTTGCAAGCACCAGTTGGGGAGGAAGAAAAAGTAAATCAAAGACAGCTGTACCTGGGATATGTCGATCAATCATGGATAATAAGTGGGCATTGCAGTCAGTAATGAATAAAAAACACCCAGACAGACACAGTCCAGAACCAAGTTAGGTTCTTATGTGGGGTCATGAGGACCACTGTAATGGCTGCCTGCGATATTGATACAAACACAGAACCTATGGACCTGCGACGTAAACCTGTTGTCACGGAAACATAGCACCCTGGAAGAATAAGAAAAGAATACCAAAACAGACAGTAGGTTGAAAACTAGAAGTAGATTAAAGCACAAGTCACAACTACCAGTAACAACAATTTTAGCAGAACAAAACCACCTCCAGAGACATGAGAAAAAATTGAAATTTAAACCCAGTCCTTAACCCCTGTAAGGAATTAAAACTATCTATAATAAAACCTGAATATAATAGAGCAGTGTTCAGAATGGCAGAGGCAGCTGTATATAAATTTTGACTTTGAAAAGACAATTGATAGCATGCACAAGGACAGCCTATGGACAATTCTGAGGGTTTATGGAATTCATAAGTGATGGTCTCCCATCATTAAAAACTAATTTCCCGTTCAGTGTTAGGAAGAGTAACCTTACTTTTGAGGTAAAAAAGGAGTGCTGCAGAGATGTCCCTTATCAACCACTCTGTTTTTAACTGTCATAGACTGGGTGATACATCAGACAATAGTGGATGCCACTAGAGGAATAGGATGGGCACCATTCTCTACAATGGACGATCTAGAATAAGCAGATGATGTACTATTTGCACACTCACATAAACACATCCAAGAAAAAAACAGGTAAACTGAATAAACATAGCTAACAGGTGGGATTCCTAGTAGTAGCAAGACTGAAAGTGAAACTCAGAGCTGCTGGACCAGTTACAGTCAAACAGAAAAGATACAACATCACGAAACTGAAGGATCCCCTCACCAGAAAAGTTTTCATGGTCGACGTAAAGAGAAGATATGAGATTATCAAAAGCCAGGAAAGAACAGAGACCGATGATGTTGACCAGAGATTCAACACAATCTCAACAATATACAAGGAAAGCAGCAAGTCATGCTTGGGATTCCAGGAAAGAAAGAGCCAGGACTGGATAACACCAGATACGCTAAACACCATAGCGAAGAGAAAGGAAATGAAAAGAAAGAAAACAGAAGCTAAGTCTCCCAGATTAAAGGCAATATATAGTGAACAGTACAGTCAGCTGGACAAAAAAGTTAAACGTCAAACCCGTGCTAACAAAAGGACATTTCTGGATGACCTTGCAAGACAGGCAGAAGAGGCAGCACTGAGAAATGAACAAAGCACAGTATACAAAATAACTAAAATCATCAGTGGAAAACGAGGTGCAAACAATATTACATTAGTAAGAGATAATCAAGGAAAACTCATCACAACAGTAGAGGGACAGGAAACAAGATGGGCAGAGAATTTCAGAGAAACTCTGAATAAGGAACCACCAGAGACACAATTGAATGTTCCTGAGGATGAAAATGATCTAGATGTTAATACAGACATCCCACGAAAAGAAGAAATCATCACAGCAATCAAAGGGTTAAAGAATGGAAAAGCTCCTGGTCATGATAACTTAAATGCAGAGCTATTTAAGACAGACCCAGAGCTAGCAGCAGAACTATTAGAACCACTATTTGCACAAGTCTGGAAAACAGGGACAACAACAACAGAGTGGAGAAAAGGAAAGTCTGAATAATTACACAACAGAGTGGAAAAGGAATCAAATTGCCCAAGAAGGGAGATCTTGCAGACTGCAATAATTGGAGAGGAATAACTCTTCTCTCAGTTCCCAGCAAAATACTAGGCAGGATAATTATACAGAGAATCTCAAAAGCAGTAGACCACAAACTGAGGAAAGAACAAGCAGGATTTAGAAAGAACAGAAGATGTGTAGATCATATATTTACCCTCAGGAACATTATAGAGCAGTGCTCAGAATGGCAAAGACAGTTGTACATTAATTTCGTTGATTTTGAAAAGGCTTTTGACAGTATACATAGGGACAGTTTATGGAAATTACTGAGGGCATGTGGAATTCCAAGCTGCATAGTGTCAATCATAAAAAGCCTTTTTGCCAACTTTACGTGCAGCATTGGGCAGAGCAACCTAACCTTTGAAGTGAAGACAGGAGTACAACAGGAATGCCCCTTATCAACCACTCTATTTTTAACAGTCATAGACTGGGTGATGCGCCAGACAACAGAGGGCAATCCAAGAGGAATAAGATGGACTACATTTTCTACATTGGAAGATCTGGAATATGCAGATGACATTGCACTGCTAGCACATTCACATCAACACATCCAGGAAAAAACGGATAGACTTAATAAGTATAGCCAGCAGGTGGGCTTGAACATCAACCTAAAGAAGACAGAGGTCATGACGCTCAATGTGAGCAACCCTGAGCCCATATCAGTAAGGAATCAGCAACTGGAACAGACAGATGCCTTCAAATACCTAGGATGCATAGTAACACCAAACAGCGGAGCAAGCAAAGACACCAACAACAGAATGAACAAAGCAAGAACAGCCTTTTTTAGTCTAAACAACATCTGGAAGTCCTCTCAGTACAGCAGAAGCACAAAATTAGGATTATATCAGAGCTGTGTGCTTTCTGTGCTTCTCTATGGCGTGGAGAGTTGGAGAGTTACAGAGAAGGAAATGTCGAAATTGTCCTGTTTTCACACAACATGCCTAAGAAAAATTCTCCGAATCTTTTGGCCAAATACCATCACCAACCAAGATCTGCTTACTCGGAGCAAGCAAGAGGACATGCACACCATCATAGCTGGCAGACGCTGGAGTTGGGTTGGCCATGTCCTCAGAAGAGACCCCGATGCCATCACAAGAACAGCTATGCTATGGACCCCTGAAGGAAAACGAAAGAGAGGCCAACCAAAAACAACTTGGCGGAGGACTGTGGAGGCTGAGATGCAAAGAATGAACCAGAGTTGGGGCACTGTATGAAGGATGGCCACCGACCGAGCAAAGTGGAATCAATTTGTTGTTGCGAAGACAAGCACACCATCATAGCAGATAGGTGTTGGAATTGGGTTTACCACATCATCAGAAGAGACTCTGATCACATCACCAGAACTGCCATCTGTAGACTCAAGAACAAAAGTGAAAGCAAGACCTGCTAAAAGTCATCTGGTAGAGAACAGTGAAGGCAGAGATGCTAAGCATGAACAGAGCTGGGGCACCATATGAAGGATGGCTGCCAATTGAGCAAAGTGGAGACAATTTTCTGCTGCCCTATGAGACACCACTAAGCTTGATGGTCACTGATTGCTTTGTCAGTCAGTGACCAAGGACCAAAGAAGAAGAACAATAAAAAACCAGTCATGGATATCACAACAAGAGACACCCACAAAAGTCATGGATACCACAACAAGAAACACCCACAAAAGTCATAGGCAGCACAACAAGAGACACCCATGAAAGTCATAGCACAACAAGAGACATCCAGAAAAGTCATGGATAGCACAAGAGACACCCACAAAAGTCATGGATAGCACAAGACACCCACAAAAGCACAGAAGAGAGCTTCTTCAGAGACTTTTAAAAGCTGATTTAATACCACAGTATGTATATATACACATGACTTTACCATCAAGACTACCATAAATGCATCTCTTGAAGCTTGCATGAAGTACACAAATTGAATAACGCAAGAAATATGTGAACCATGTGGAGAATTCAGTACTAATCACCAAGCAGAAACTACAGCAATAAACAATACTCTCCAGCAATACTCATCTAATTTAAATAAAAAAGTCTTGAAGATCTCAAATATCATAATCTTCACTGATTCAAAATCAACACAATAGAAAGATGCCTCCAAACTGAAAATAGAGAACCAAATACAGCTGGCTGAATTAATTGTAGAGCCATGGTAGTGCAGTGGTTAGTGTACTGGCTTCCCAGCTCTGCAGTCCTGGTTCAACTTCCAGTTGTGGTGGGATTTGTTAGGCCATAAACGGATCCAGGGGCGATGCAGCCACATAAATGGGGTACTAGAGCAGCTCTGGGAAGGTTAAATGTAACCGGCATGATGCTGACCACATCATCCCTAGTGTGCCATATGGTCATGAAAATATGGGCTTAACATGGCTTCATGGGCATGAAATGAATCCTTTCCCTCTTTTTGTGTGCCAAATTAATTGACAGCTTGTGTGCTAACGTGTAAAAACACACAACATCAGAATCCCTCTCTGATACAAATACACAGACATACCAATCAAAAAAAAGAAAATCTGACCACTTAGTAAAACTAGAGCAAGCATGGCTCAAACAAACAATCCAGCCAATAAGCAAACAGCTAAATTAATATTCCAAAACAATGTCAAAGAAGAGTGGCTGAACCGATGGGTGAAGAGAGTTTAGTAGACATGCCTTGCATAAAGAAACCACTCATTCCAACAAGAATGACGGCATCAGTAACCTATGATGTGTGAATCAGAGCTGAATCTTCCAACTTAGAACAGAACTCAACAAGAACTTAAACAAATTAAACTTGTCCCATGACCTAATTTTCACAACTGTACCCATCCTTATGCACATGACCTGCTCCATATGAAACAGTTCAGTGTGTGTGGTTCTCTCTCCCAGGACTCACCACAGAAAGAATATATTTATTAAAATATAACATGGTATGGAGTTTTTCAAATTAAGGGTACACAGAAAACATGGGACATTTCAGGTTTAATCCTTATCAGCCACAGTTACAGATAGGGCCAAGGACAAAATATGTTTTATTTACTTCAGCGTAAAGAAGAACGCTACTGCCAGTCTCTCGAACAATCACAAATACCCTGTACAGAAACGCTCAACGGCAACAGAACACATACAAATTCTTTAACTGGCACTGACTGATAAAGAGAGACAATCTAAGCAGACCTACTTAAACAACAACTAAAACCCCCAAAAAACAATTGGGAGCCGTGTCTTATGATTGCAGCAAATTTTTAAATATTTACCCCAAGCACCCATTTAATATAACTGGTCACCCCTACTTATAAAGCTAGACCTAGTATAGTGTAGTCTCTAACACTTTACTCCCATAAATCAGTGTCTGCTATGGGACAATCATTGCATTTACCTTTTTATTCTTATTTTAAAATACTTATAATATAACACTTCTTATTTTTCTAAAGTGTCTCAAACATTTGTAGCAAATTTTTGGGAAACTATGGGCAAGCTCCTCAGAAGAGACATCAATGCCATCACAAGAACAGCAATGCTATCACAAGAACAGCAATGGGGCACTGCATGAAAGATGACCACTACCAAGCAAAGTGAAAGCAGTTTGTTGATGCTCTACAAGATGTCACCAGGTATAATGGCCACTGATGGCTTTGACAGTTGGCAGCTAAAGAATGAAAAAACAGAAGAGATGGAAAAGCTGTACATTATGACCTGGAAACTAAATTGTACGGCCTTGTTTTTCTTCCCAATCTCTTCAAAGCATATGTGTTCTTTTTTTCAGACATATCAATCAATTCCCTTTAGCTCCCCAAGCAGCATAGGCCTTCAACAAACACATGCCAAGTCTTCCTGTCCTGTGCCATCTGCTCAAGTTCTTTCCATGTTTTCCTCATCATTTTCACCTCTGTTTCCAGTTCTCTTATCCAAGTGTTTTTTGGTCTACCTCTGCCTCTCTTTCCCTGTGGATTCCAGAACAAGGACTGCCTTGTAATGCTATCAACAGGTTTCCTCAATGTGTGTCCTATCCATTGCCAGCGTCTTCTTCTCAACTCTTGTTCCACTGGCATTTGTCTGGTACTCATCAATTCCACATTTGTGACTTTGTCATACCATTTCAGTCCTTCTATTCTACAGAAGCACCCGTTTATAAAAGTCTGTGGCTTTTTGGTTGTTGTTTTTGTTGTTCTCCATATCTCAGAGCCATACAAAAGGACTGACTTGACATTTGAGTTGAAGATTCTTATTTTTGTGTTGGACTTAATTTCTCTTGTTCTCCATATGTTTCCCAGTGCAATGAAAGATCCTCTTGCTTTTTGTATTCTTATTTTGATATCAGTGTCCCTCCAACTTTGTCTATACTACTTCCAAGATATGTGAACAATTCTACATCGCTTAGTGGTGTATCTTCAAGTTCAACCTTGTTATCATTTCTTGCATTTATTATCATAATCTTTGTCTTTTCCCTGTGTATTTTCAGGCCCACTTGTTGAGACCTCTCATTGAGAATTTTCATTTTCTCTTGCATCTTATTATGGTTATGGGACAGAAAAGCCAAGTCATCTGCAAAATCCAGATCATCAAGCTGTTTAGTCAGATTCCACTGGATTCCATTTCTGTTGTGTGATGTCAATGTTTTCATAACCCAATCTATTGCTAGTAAGAAAAGAAAAGGAGACAAGAGGCATCCCTGTCTCACTCCTGTTCTAATCCAAAACGGTTCTGTAAGTTGTCCTTCATGAAGAACTCTGCATGTCATGTCTTCATAGGTCTTCTTTATTAAGGTAACGATCTTCATGTGAACTCTATAATGCCTCATCAATTTCCAAAGTGATTCTCTGTCTACACTGTCAAATGCCTTTTCATAGTCCATGAATCCGATGTATAGCAGTGAATTCCTTTCCAGACTTTGCTCCACTATTATTTTCAGTGTAGCTATCTGGTCTGTACTGGATTTGTTTTGTCGAAAACCTGCTTGTTCATCTCGCAGTTGCTTGTCTATGGACTCTTTTAATCTCTCAAGGATGATTCTGTTTAATACTTTTCCTGGCACTGATAGTAACATTATTCCTCTATAATTTGTGCACTCTTTTAAATTTCCCTTCTTAGGCAACTTGACCAGATAACCTTCCTTCCATTCTGCTGGTATTTCCTCTCTCACCCAGACTTTGCCAAGTAGTTTGTATAATATCTCTGTAGAGGTATCAATATCTGTTTTGATGGCCTCTGCTGGAATGCAATCTGGACCAGCTGCCTTTCCATTTTTGAAAAGCTTTATGGCTTTCTTTATTTCTTCTCTACTTAGTAGTTCACAGCTGATTTGTAGCTCCTCTTCTGCTAGCTGGATGTCTGGGGGATTAGTTGGAGATGGTCTATTGAAAAGTTCCTCAAAATGTTCTGTCCATCTCTTCATTTGTTCTTGTATATTACTAAGCAATTGTCCATTCTTATCTTTCATAGGCCATTTGCTTGCTTATATTTCCCTGTTAGCTTCTTTGTGTTGCTGTACAGGTCCCTCATATTTACTTTGGCTGCAGCTTCCTCTGCTTCCTTTGCCAAATCATCAATATATTTCATCTGGTCTCTTTTGATGTTTCTTGTTACTTCTTTGTTTGCTTCTATGTACATTTCATGAGCCTTGGCTTTGGAGCTTCTGGTTTTGCTTCTGTTTAAATCTGCTTTCTTGTTTTTCCTGGCTTCTATTTTACTAATGGTTTTTGCTTTGTGCTGATGTTATCTTTTTCTCAGTACTTCTTCACATGTCTCATTCCATATATTTTTTTACTTGTTGCCAGTGGTCTTCCGTATCTGTTTCATCTTCCAGCTGTTGGAGTACTTGGTATTTGTTGGATACTGTGATTGAAAATGTTTCTCTTATTTCCTGATTTCTTAGATATCCCACATTATGATGTTGGCTATAGCTATATGCTGTTGTAAATTTCTTGAGTTTTAATTTTGTTTTAGCCAACAGAAGATGGTGGTCTGATACAACATCTGCTCCTCTACATACTTTCACATCATGCAATGATGACCTAAACTTCTTGCTTATGCATATGTGATCAATCATATTCTCAGTTCTGTGGTCTGGTGATATCCACATTGCTTTATGTATTCTTTTATCTGGAAATATGCTTCCTCCTATAGCTAGTTGATTTGAAGCACAGAAGTTTGCTAATGGTTCCCCATTCTCGTTCATCATACCTAATCCATGCTTCCCCATGATTTCTTCAAAGCCAATGTTGTCTGTTCCTATTTTTGCATTTAGGTCCCCCATCAAAATTGTGATGCATTTTTATTTTTTTACAAAATGTTTGGAATTTTCCTCATTTGTATTAACCATTTCAGGGTTGAATAAATATGCATCACCATCTTATATTGATATATTTAGCCTAGTTAGAGAAGCACCACTGCTCATCATAGATGACACTTGTATGCTTTCATGCCACTCTTTGCCTGTCATTGATTTAATTAACAAGAAAAATGGAAATGAATGAAGTGACCACAAAAGAATTAGTGAATATGTAGCAGAAAGAGACCAACGCATACCTCATAATCTAGTTCCTGTTTTATCTGTGTTGTTTCTTCACATTTCTTCATCTTCGTACAGCTCTGGAGCATAGTTTCTGTTGGGGTATAAATGGCGTCTTTCTCAAACTTAATAAAGGTAAGATAAAAAAAATGAGGGGCGTATAGTTCGCCTTCAAATGTAGCCTAAACTGTTGAGCTGGCAAGATGGTTACAGCACTTTCTTCTCAAGGCAGAGTCACCGAAGTGCAAACCAGATATATATGAGTAGTCCCCACTCTGCTCACAGCACAGACACCGAACAAGAGAATTAATCCTATTAAAATGCAAGGTTGTATTAAAGTAGCAGAGTGACCTCCCATTATGGGAGCATTCGTTGTTTAGTTCAGAGTATTTGTCTATAATAATAATAATAATAGCCCCTTCAGTCATAACTGACTATGGGAATGCGCCCCTGAGGTGGCAGCCCTCAGCTGCTTATTTTCCTGGTGCTCCTTTCGACGTTTTCTCCTCACCTCTGCTTCTTGTGTGAGCCTCTCTTCGCCCAATCTGAGGTGGTGCCACAAATAGCATCGCCACTTAGTGCGATCGGCAGCTTCATCCTCCCATGTTGCTGGATCCATGTCCAGTGCCCTCATATCTCTCTTGCACACATCTTTGAACCTCAGCTGTGGTCGCCCAACTGTTCTCTTGCCATCTGCTAATTGTCCGTAGAAGATATCTTTTGGGATGCGACCATCTTCCATGCGGCGAACATGGCCAAGCCAGCGAAGTCTGCGCTGTCTAAGCAGCGTATACATACTTTGAAGGCCAGCACGTGACAACACCTCGACATTTGTCACTATCTTTCCACGAGATGCCGAGGATGCGGCGTAGACACCGCAAATGGAAGGTATTGAGCCTTCTTTCTTGCTTAGCATAGGTCGTCCAGGTCTCGCTGCCATATAGGAGTGTGCTGGTGACGCAGGCATTATATACCGCAGCTTTGGTCTTCATTGTGAGTTTAGAGTTTCCCCAAACACGCGATGTGAGGCGGGCAAAGGTACTTCCCGTGTTTTGCCGACACCTATAGGGTGAAGCTGGAGTGTCCTCTCCAGGGCGCGAGCTTGGGCACAGTTATATGGAGATCAAGCTGTTGCCCATGCAGCATGTTCCCCCTCTCCACACAGCCGGTAGATCCAAAGGAACGGCAGTAGCCGATACAGTTTGGTACCAGCCATGTCGCAGGAGTTGCCAGAATAATGTCGAATCGACATTATACTGCCTTAGGGACTCCGACTCCGGATTTATCCTCAGGGTTTACTCCTGAAGCCAATTCCACAAATGGATATTCCCGCAAGGCAGCGGTGGTTTGAATTCAGAGTTCCTTCTCTTAGATAAGCTACCAACCAAGGATCACGAGCCCTATCTGCCCGAAGCTGCTGGTTTTAAGGCGCCAGTCGCTCGCCTTTGCCCCTTCTCCCGTCAGTGGAAACAGTTCCGCCGGGCTCAAATTGAGCCACACGTGAAGGCCGGGAGTGGGATGTTATGTTTGAGATAGAATATTTGTCTATAAGGGACCAATTAGGATAAGTACCAAATGACAACACTGAGATCAGCTGTGGGAATCTGTATATATATATCTAATTAAAAGGCTAACTTAGTAGTATGTATTATATATATAACCTTACTTGCTACCACATATCTATATATCTCAGTCAGAATTATTCTGGAATAGTGTGATGACTACGTTATGTGTCTAGGGTATGTGTATGATGAAGTGTAAGTCACAACAACAGCCAGATAAACAATTTAATTTAATCCACTACTCTTAACAACACTGTGACACTCACATACATATAACACTCTATGAGAATATCTTAAAGAAGTCACTCGTAACGTTTCAAATAACAATATGTATTCATTACTGGCATGAATGAATATGTGTCCTGATTCAACTACAAGGGAACCAGGAATCACAATCAATTTAAATTACAAGTTATGTACAGAATGTATTTAATATGAATATTGTAGTGACATATATTAGTACAAATGTTCTATGTGTGTCAGTTGTGTAGTAGTAAAATGAGGTAATACTGGTTTTGTTTTGTTCAAGCTCTGTTGGTATTGGTCATCATGACTTCAATAGTTTGTCTTTAGGGACTATTATTGGAGATGTTCACAGTTCCTGATTTTAAGACAAGTAAATTCCCCTCTGAATAGTATTTTTATAAAGTTATTTCAAGATGAGGGGACATAATGTTGAGCTCAGCTGGCCAATTCGCTTATCTGGCGTGATGGCGGCAGGAAAGGACTCCTCTGCTCGAATTCTCCTCTGGCTCAGGAGACACCTCCCTGATAGCTAAAAAGACCAAGGAGTATGCTGTCCGACTCTGGATTCAGCAAATCTCTGACCAGGTGCTGCTCACTACCATCAAGACCACTGTCCCTGAAATCAAGAAGGATGTACCTTCTACTTCATAACTAATTTATATTCTCTTTTACACTGATCACAATACAGCACAAACATTGCGTTCAGAGCGTTAGGCCAACAGTCAGCTTCATTTGAAATACTTTATTCCAGTATTACCCTTCTTAATGGTTACTACGCCTCTGCACTTCCAGCATTATTTCTTTCTAGTCCATCATCCAGGTGTCAGTGTACTATTTGGCCATTCCATGCCGTTTTACTTCTCTCCGACACCCTCTGTTCAGGCTGGAGCATTATAGGCTTTACCTCACGTTTGCCACTGAACTACACATATATATACAGGCATAAATCAACAATTCACATTCAATTTTTCATTAAAAGATACTGAATGGTTCAAGCTTACCACAATTTCATGGAAATAAACACAGATACGTTGATTAGCAATGAATTCTGGCACAAACTGGCACAAATTCCGTTCTGCCTATGTTCCAGGCTTTTATTTTAGCAAAAATGTGAGCTAGCTTCAACGTACTGTCGCTTTATCAAGCTTATTTGAATTAGTGGTCTCGAACTAACGCTCCCAAGTGTGTATATCAGCGAGACTGGCCAATGAGCCACGTTTCGACAAGTGTTTGAAAAAAATGTTATCTTTTCCCGTCTCCCCCAACAACCAAGATAGTATTTATAGCCCGACCAATCGTGGTTAGGCTTTCATTTGTTGCGCTCCAATCAATTTGGAGTTTACATGGTAGGCTATTTATGTAACGTAAGGTTTTTTCAAACACGTTATAAAAAAAATTTTATGAGCAGAAATGATTTTATGCTGTCAGGCACCCCCAATATTTTATTTTGGGTATAATTTATTAATTCCTGGACTATTTGCGTAACGTTTTACATATTATTTGTCAGCAAACCCTAAGGAACCCAAAAATACTAATTTAAAGGAGCTACGTGGCTGCGTTCAAAATATGCAATTTCTTCTATCTCCTGTTTAGAAGATGTGCTGTCTGGGTACTGTTATGTGTTCAAACGTAAACCCATATAATGTTGTCTTTTCTAATAAGAGTCTGTTATGATTTATAAACCTAACTCTGGGAAAGGGTAGTGTATTTTATCACTGTCCGTCTGAAAAAAAAATTAGTGCATGTAGACTTACACGCGTGATGGTAGTAATTGTGTATCGCGCGAAGCGGGTTTAGTGTTCGGCTTTCTGCCTCTCCCTTCTCTTTTTATCCCTTTAGTCCATCTGTTCGTTCGTTTTGGTAACGCAGTATAATTAATGTTAGGGTTAATTTAGGTCATTACGCAGTACGTCTCAATGCTTTTCCAAGAAATACAGCACACGTTTCATTGAAGAAGGCGGGTAATAATACAGTAAGCTTTACTATCAACGTGAAAGCGTTACAATTTGCAGACGAAGCAGAAAACAAGGGGGATTTCGAGTACATTCTTTGTGACAGCACTGTTATTTTTCCATTGCTCTTCTCTTTATTAATTTTATTTGTTAGGCTTCATATTTACCTAATAATTTATATATGTGGATTAGAATATTTCATGACACTTCCCCTCTTAAAACAGACATTATATGTCAGTCCTTTATTCTATATACACATAGAGAAATTTATTATTATTTCTGGGGTTTACGGTGATTCTCATCACACGGATGGCGGCTTAAAAAATCCGCTCCCAGATTGTTTTTCCAGATATATATTCAATGCTAAAATTATATGGAGCCAGAAGCAAAGACCATCGGAGTAACCTAGAGTTCTCATGCTTAGCCTGTGCTAAAAACGATAAAGGTTTGTGGTCAGTTTGCAACTTAAATGCCTTCCCATATAGATAAATATTGAATTTCTTTATTGCCCATATTACTGCAAGACATTCTTTTTCGCTAGTTGAGTAGTTGATTTCAGCTTTATTCAACTTTCTGCTAGCATATGCCACTGGGCTTAATTCCCCATCCAATGCATCTGATTTCTGTAGTAAAGTTGCACCTAGCCCAATATTACTTGCATCCGTCCTTACTATGAATTCTTGACTTAAGTCAGGTAATTTCAAAATGGGTTTACTTGTGAGCTTTTCCTTCAATTCTTGGTAAGTCATTTCACATTGTGGTGTCCATGTAATGCGATCTGGAAGTCCTTTACGTGTCAATTCCGTTAAAGGTGCACATATGGAATTAAAGTTTTTGATATACTTCTGGTAGAAACCACATAATGAGACAAAGGATCTCACGTCCTTCTTGGTTTGTGGTCTCGGGGCTTTCTGTAGTTTCTCTAAATTCTTTGGGTCAGGGGTCATGTTTCCCTGATAAACTGTGTGTCCCAAAAATTCCAATTCTTTACATCCAACGCAACATTTGGTTGGTCGGGCTGTTAAATTTGCCTCCCTAAGTCGATCAAACAGCATGTTCAGAGAGTCAATGTGTTCCTCAAATGTTTCTGTTGCTATAAGGATATCATCCATAAAATTTGTTATACAGGGATTATTCAGAGGATCCAATAATTTTCTCATCATTCTAGAGAAGACACTAGGCGCATTCTTCAATCCAAATGGCAATCTATTAAACTCATAGTGTCCTTCTGAGGTACTAAAAGCTAGGTATGGTCTAACCTCAGGCTTTACTGGAATCTGATAGTATCCTTTACTCAGATCCACTTTTGAGAAATATTTAGCTTTATTTAGTCTGGCAAACAGCTGATTTGTATCCGGCAATGGATCCACCTGTCCTTCTGTAATAGCATTCAGTCTCCTGTAATCTATACAGAGTCTATGTTCTCCAGAGGGCTTCCTTAAGAGTACAACACCGGAACTATACGAAGACTCACTGTGCGAAATAATTCCTTCCTTCAATAGATAGTCTATCTCTTCCTTCAAAGCTTTTTCCTTAGCAAACGGAATCGAATATGGTTTCATACAGACAGGTGTGGAGTCTATGAGTTTCATATCATATTCCAATAGGTTTGTATGTCCTGGTCGGTCTGTTAACACCTCTGCATGATTATTTAGAACCTGTTGCACTCTCTCTTTCTGAGTTTTCGTTAAATGTGTACTGATTTTCACCTGTGCTGCTGTCTCACAGGGGTGTAATGGATATTCAAATGATGAAAGTGGTTCCTTTTTCATCTCCATGGCGATGGACAAGGTCAACAAGTGTGTCTCTTCCTGATGTTCTCTTTCCAAATATTTCTTCAGGAGATTCACATGATAGATTTTTTCTTTCCCCTTCTTATCTATCTTATAATTTGTTCTAGACACCTTCTCTAGAACTGTATATGGACCCTGCAATCCAATTTGTAACTTATTCTGACTCCCGGGCAAAAGAAGCAGTACCTTCTCTCCCACAGCCAAATTTCTGTCTTTCGCCTTCCTGTTATAATAGGCAGCATGTTTCTTCCTGGCTTGTTTCAAATTTTCATTGGCAAGTTTCCAGCCAGTTTTTAACCGAGTGGTCAGCTCATTCACATACTGGTATGAAGATGTAATGTTTTCCTCTGCCTTTTCATCAGTCCACGTTCTTAACATAGCTACATATGGACCTTTAATTGTGTGGACCTATTTGTCCATGCACCGGTATGGTCTCTTCCACTTGAAGCTTTATAGTGATGATTTTTCCTCCCAGAATTATCATTCACAAAACGACCGCTACCAATTTTTCTTTTGGGGCTTTCTCCCCTCTTAAAATTCTTGATGAGAGATTTCCTCTCTACATCTTCTTCCTCCAGTTTGTTTAAGTCCGATTGAGGGATTTTCGGCTTATCCTGGGGTAAGACATCTTTTTGCACTCTCCGCATAGTGGCCATTGTAAAACAGTTAAGTGAAGCTTGTCCGTGAAAAGGGGCTTCCCATTCCATTTGGTCCACTTTATCAAATCTATTTTTCCTTTTATTATCAGGCCTAATTTTGCTCCGGGGCGTGTCCAGGTCCTGATCCATGTTCCCACTTGTGGGGGTTCCCTCATGTGCTATGCTACACCTTTCTACAAAATTTTCAATGTCCCATCTTGCTTTGGGCCAATAATAATTGTGAGCCACCTTTTGAATGATGGTACCTATCTTCTCATGGTCCCCATCTGGTTTCACATGTAGGCTCCTTATTAATTCTGTCCTGTATCTTTTTGGAAGAACCAGCTGTCCGTGACCATGGGATCTAGTTCCGGCCTTCCTATACATCAACTTGTTTTTCATGTAAAAATCTCCCTTGCCTGGAGTTGTATGACAAGTTGACAATTTTCTGAAACAAGGCTTGAGTGTTTTATCTCCAGCCTGTGCCTTCCTCATCTCTTCTGGAGTGGTATCCAACATAATATCCTCCTCCTGTCTTGAGGTCGACCTGACCTGAAGGGTTGCCATATACACAGGTTTCCTTCTGCAACGGTCAGTGTCATGATTGTCCATCTGACAATTCTTACACCACCTTTTTCCTTGGTTGAAAGATTTTCTTTCATCATATTTCCTTTCATCGAATTGTGGGAATTTATTTTTATTGTCATACCGTGGCCTATCAAATTGGTGCTTACCTTTATTTTGATCCTTAGGATCAAATTTATTAAAGTTCTGTGGTGCCCTAAAGTTGTCCACCTGTTTCTTTTTATTACCTGTTACCTCTGCTTGAGCTGCTTGATACCTTTCAGCAACATTTAGCAACTCACCCCGCCTCTCTGCACCTTGTTCCATGAGAACCTTTCTCAGGTCTGGAGCCATGGACTCTCTTAGTTGCTCTATAAGGACCATTTCCTTAAGATCTTGGGTTTTCCCCAGAGAAGTCCATTTCTCCAAGTATGTCTCTATTCGTGCAGAGAACTGGTGATAGGTTTCACCTGACAGTAGTTTAGCATTCCTAAATTTTTTTTCTATAAAATTCTGCATTCTTTTCATATCTTAACAAAAGAGCCTGCTTTAGCATGTCATAATTTTCCTGATCACCTCTGCTCATTTTTGCAAAAACTTCATAAGCTGCCCCACGAAGTCCCTGAGATAACTTTAAGCTCCACCTTTCTCTCTCTCTAACCCATACGTGGTAGCTAATAGTTCGTACCTATTTATATAGCTCTCAATATCATCGTCTTTCTCAACAAAATGATCTAAATGAAAGTTCATAGCTGAGATTGAGGCTCCTTGAGTAACCGTAGCATCAGAGGCAAAGGGACTGGCACCATTTTCAGGAGCATGGCCTGAAACTCAAACTCCCTTAGTCGTAACTCATGTTCCCTTTGTAATCTCTTCTCCTCCTTTTCTGCTTCCCTCTCTGCAGCTTGTCTTCTTTCCTCGGCTTCTCTTTCTGCAGCTAATCTTTTGTCTTCTCTTTCTGCCTCCAATTTCTTAGCCTCAGCCTCAATCTGCAACCTCTTAGCCTCAGCCTCAATCTGCAACCTCTTAGTCTCAGCCTCTAACTTTCTTTCGGCTTCTTTTTCTAATCTTCTTTCTTCGCGTTCAATAAATTTGTCACATTCCGTTGTGACATAGGCAACCATAACTTGCCCATCTAATCCTAACTCTTTTGCAGTCTGAACCGCAGCAGATCGAAATTTGGCCAGGTCCGCCATTGTCTATCAGGTAACTTAATACAATGTCTAACCAACAATTCAATCTCTAATGGACAAAACAGGCACCGTGAGCTCAACCTTATTTAATTCCACCCAAGGATACCTTTTAATTCTTATATTCCCTGAAGTGAATTACCCCCAATATTTTTAATAGTTAAAGATTCAAAATCCCGAGAGCGAGACCCCAATATATGTGGTGAAGTGGGATGTTATAAATATTTATAAGGGACTTAGTGTACTGACTGAGATCAGCTGTGAAGGTATATATATATCTAATAAGAGTAGTATATTATATATATAACCTTACTTGCTGCCACATATCTATATATCTCAGTCAGAATTATTCTGGAATAGTGTGGTGACTACGTTTAGTGTCTAGGGTATGTGTATGATGAAGTGTAAGTCACAACAACAGACAGATAAACAATTTAATTTAATCCACTACTCTTAACAACACTGTGACACTCACATACATATAACACTCTATGAGAATATCTTAAAGAAGTCACTAGTAACGTTTCAAATAACAATATGTATTCATTACTGGCATGAATGAATATGTGTCCTGATTCAACTACAAGGGAACCAGGAATCACAATCAATTTAAATTACAAGTTATGTACAGAATGTATTTAATATGAATATTGTAGTGACATATATTAGTACAAATGTTCTATGTGTGTCAGTTGTGTAGTAGTAAAATGAGGTAATACTGGTTTTGTTTTGTTCAAGCTCTGTTGGTATTGGTCATCATGACTTCAATAGTTTGTCTTTAGGGACTATTATTGGAGATGTTCACAGTTCCTGATTTTAAGACAAGTAAATTCCCCTCTGAATAGTATTTTTATAAAGTTATTTCAAGATGAGGGGACATAATGTTGAGCTCAGCTGGCCAATTCGCTTATCTGGCGTGATGGCGGCAGGAAAAGGACTCCTCTGCTCGAATTCTCCTCTGGGCTCAGGAGACACCTCACTGATAGCTAAAAAGACCAAGGAGTATGCTGTCCGACTCTGGATTCAGCAAAGCTCTGACCAGGTGCTGCTCACTACCATCAAGACCACTGTCCCTGAAATCAAGAAGGATGTACCTTCTACTTCATAACTAATTTATATTCTCTTTTACACTGATCACAATACAGCACAAACATTGCGTTCAGAGCGTTAGGCCAACAGTCAGCTTCATTTGAAATACTTTATTCCAGTATTACCCTTCTTAATGGTTACTACGCCTCTGCACTTCCAGCATTATTTCTTTCTAGTCCATCATCCAGGTGTCAGTGTACTATTTGGCCATTCCATGCCGTTTTACTTCTCTCCGACACCCTCTGTTCAGGCTGGAGCATTATAGGCTTTACCTCACGTTTGCCACTGAACTACACATATATATACAGGCATAAATCAACAATTCACATTCAATTTTTCATTAAAAGATACTGAATGGTTCAAGCTTACCACAATTTCATGGAAATAAACACAGATACGTTGATTAGCAATGAATTCTGGCACAAACTGGCACAAATTCCGTTCTGCCTATGTTCCAGGCTTTTATTTTAGCAAAAATGTGAGCTAGCTTCAACGTACTGTCGCTTTATCAAGCTTATTTGAATTAGTGGTCTCGAACTAACGCTCCCAAGTGTGTATATCAGCGAGACTGGCCAATGAGCCACGTTTCGACAAGTGTTTGAAAAAAAATGTTATCTTTTCCCGTCTCCCCCAACAACCAAGATAGTATTTATAGCCCGACCAATCGTGGTTAGGCTTTCATTTGTTGCGCTCCAATCAATTTGGAGTTTACATGGTAGACTATTTATGTAACGTAAGGTTTTTTCAAACACGTTATAAAAAAAATTTTATGAGCAGAAATGATTTTATGCTGTCAGGCACCCCCAATATTTTATTTTGGGTATAATTTATTAATTCCTGGACTATTTGCGTAACGTTTTACATATTATTTGTCAGCAAACCCTAAGGAACCCAAAAATACTAATTTAAAGGAGCTACGTGGCTGCGTTCAAAATATGCAATTTCTTCTATCTCCTGTTTAGAAGATGTGCTGTCTGGGTACTGTTATGTGTTCAAACGTAAACCCATATAATGTTGTCTTTTCTAATAAGAGTCTGTTATGATTTATAAACCTAACTCTGGGAAAGGGTAGTGTATTTTATCACTGTCCGTCTGAAAAAAAATTAGTGCATGTAGACTTACACGCGTGATGGTAGTAATTGTGTATCGCGCGAAGCGGGTTTAGTGTTCGGCTTTCTGCCTCTCCCTTCTCTTTTTATCCCTTTAGTCCATCTGTTCGTTCGTTTTGGTAACGCAGTATAATTAATGTTAGGGTTAATTTAGGTCATTACGCAGTACGTCTCAATGCTTTTCCAAGAAATACAGCACACGTTTCATTGAAGAAGGCGGGTAATAATACAGTAAGCTTTACTATCAACGTGAAAGCGTTACAATTTGCAGACGAAGCAGACAACAAGGGGGATTTCGAGTACATTCTTTGTGACAGCACTGTTATTTTTCCATTGCTCTTCTCTTTATTAATTTTATTTGTTAGGCTTCATATTTACCTAATAATTTATATATGTGGATTAGAATATTTCATGACAATCTCCACAGCCAGCGAAACACTTGATCAACGGGGGACTACTTCTGATGATCAGATTGCCTCCTGTTGTATCGCTCTGTAGAGAGTTTCCTGTCATAGGATACGATTTGACGTCTTCATTTGAACTCCGGAAATTGGTTGCAATGAATCCACAGCTGCTTCTCCAGTGTATTTCTAATTATATATTGTTGTTTGTTTGTACAACTCCGCCTAGGCCGGTCCCAAGCCCGGCTGAAAAAGGAGGAGGGCGGCCTGCATGGAGGCCGTAAGGAGGCAGCACCTCCACCATGCAAAGGCACAACAGACCAATCACCTGTTTGCTTTAAACTATGATTACGAACTGGATGGCGACGAACTGTGTGTTGTGTGTGTGTGGGGGGGGGGGGGGGGTGGGGTTCTATTTTTTGCTTAATTATAAATTAGATTCTAGGCTCATGTTGCTTTTATATTATCTAATAATATATATATTTTTCGTAAAGTTAATTTTGAGGTCACCGTGAGTGCTAATTTATCAATGTTAGCTCTCTTAAGTAGTACGGCCAAGACAGAATATATGTAAGACATTTGATATATTTTATCAGTCAGATGAGAGGGGGATTTTCAGAAAGACAAAAAAGTGGAGCGCATGCCGATTTTTTTAACCACTAGTTTTCCCATTTTAAATACACGTAGAATTAATTCTTTATAGAGTTTGTGTTATTCGGTGGTTATTAGCGCGTTATTGGCGCTGGTCAATTTATTTACATATTCGTGTGTTGAATGACTACTTTGGCCTGGCCTAGAGAAATTGTCAGCATTAATGTGTGTGAACAGCGAGAAGGTAGTTTTAGCTCGCGAGCGCAGCCGTCATGCATGGTTGAATTTATCCGTAGGATTATTTAGGTTAACCAGAGCAGAGGGAGATGGTATGGCCGTTTGTTGTTATCATTGTAGGGAATGAAAGATGGGCGATGCGGGGTGCGTATTTAAGCGAGAGAAAGAACGTGTTTGTTTGTAGCATTAGAGATTAATGTAAATGGTTACAATTATTGTTTGAATTGTTTGTCTATTTCAGAGGTGGTCACCTTCTTCTGTGCTCTCTTGACGGCCTTTACCCGATTCTCCAGAATTATATTTTGTATTTACCAGATAGTGCCCCTTGGATTTGTTTTCTTATGCCCTGCATTGTCAGCAACAATTATATCCCATACCTCACGGCTGGCCAAACGGATTGTGAGTCACCCAGCCTACCGGGTGATCTTTGTTGAGTATTTACCCATCGCCCATCACAGTGCCTACGGGCTGTTGCCGTCGCACTCCATTCCTCGAGGCAACTTAGGACAATCCATTTAAGCCCATGTCGCCGTGGATATTACTCACTTACTTGCCAAGAAGAAAGCCAACGATTTTTACAGTATCTGCCCCAGTTTGTTCCAGGCTTCATATCTCTTATCAGAAAAGCCTATCCCTCGTTTCGCTTTCCCTGGAGAACCAGTTTGCTAGCTGCACTTCACTTTTTCGCCGGGTAAAATATATATATATATAGTGACGACTTGCCCAATCTTCTCTTCTTTTTCTTATTATTTACGAGCCGCCATTTTTTCTCATCTTCAATGCATGATCGAGAAGCCCGTAAAATCACGGGAAATTTCGCTCGTGGATAATCTCCTAGCGTTCAGTGATTTTCTCCAAGAGTCTAATACTATTTTTAGATACGACGTCATTGTTGACCCCTGACCTCGGTAGCTAGAAACTTGTTTTAATTTAGGACCGACCGCTTAAACTTAGGTAGAACCAGTTTATGCCACTTTAGGAAACCCCCACGTGACTTTTAACGTTATTGATTGGAGCGTCTTTATGATGCCAAAGCCACGTGATGCACGCTTCGGGTCACGTGTCCAAGCGGAAATCACCCGCTAAAAGTGCGGCAAACCCAGCCATTTTTCACTTGCCCAGGAAACCGAGAACGCTAGACCTAATCCAGATAGCGGCGAATTCACGCATTAAAAGCACTGTGAAGCCACGTGTCTAAATTGTGGTTAGAGTCCATCTCTGAGTATGTGAGTGAAAATCTCGCTAGAAAATAATATTGTGATGAAATGTGTAGTACCTTGCAAAATCGACTCAAAATTGGTATGTTTACTTTATTCATATTTTTGTTTTACGATCACATCCAGCCACATGTGATCGGGTGTATTTTATGATCCCACGGGATATGTACAAAATATTCATAATAATGTTAACGGGAATATACATATATATTAATTTCTATATTAATTCATTTTCGACCGACGCTTAGATTACAGGAAATTAATAGTAATAATAATGTTGACAGACCGTAACATATATTCATTATAAATTACATGACGATGCGACCAGAAATGAAGTGTGATAATATTGTCAGACAACTCTAAAACACTGGGGTCTCAGTCCGGGATTTGAACTTATGTATTTATATCATACCTCTGGGATAGTATCATTCATTCATTCATTACAGTATACTATTTGAACACATGTATTTTCACACAGTAGCTCTAGAAAGACAGAAAACAATGTTTCTAGAATTTCAGGCATTGATTGATGAATCCCTTTATATATATTGTGTTTTAATTAAGTTAGTTCATGATTTTGTATCTAATTGAATTACAGACATTAAGTCTCCATAACTGTAGTAATTTCATTCTACAGGAGTTTGATAATTTGTAAGTTTTTGCTTGTTGTTAGAAATACTATTGGAAGGTAGCACTAGCTTACTCAGTGTGGACTATAACAGCAAAAGATGGCTGAAATAGTTAAGCTTAAGGCAGCACTAGGAGAGGCCGGTCGAGATCTAGATTATAGTGGGGTGGACCTTGCGAATTATGTCAGTGTCGAGACTGATAAGTATTACGCTCGAGAAACAGCGAAAGCTGAAAGAGAAGAGCGAATAAAGTTAGCCGAAATAGATGAGAGGATAAAAGCTGTAGACGCTAAGGAAAGAAGCGAGAGAGATGAACGCGAGCATGCACTGAAGATGAAGCAGTTAGAGATGCAGGGACAGGCTCAAAGAGTTGAACTAGTAGCCAGTGCGACAGCATCTACATCATTAGGCAACCAATCGCCATGGTAAGATAATATGCCCTCCTTGCAAATGGGGAGCATATGACCTTTGCCATCCTCACACGTGTCAAACTTGGGACCCTTGACGTTTCCATTTGAAGCTTTCTCGGAACAAGCCGACTCGATCGATATGTATTTGGACACATTTGAGAAGTTTGCCACCACATTTGGGTTGGAGAGGAGCAAGTGGAACCTGAAACTGTCACAAGGGCTTAGAGGAACTGCTTATGAAGTGTATAGCAAGCTTCCTCCAGGTTTACAAGATGATTATGACTCTCTGAAAAAGGCACTCCTGATACGTTATGAGCTACATGCTGACGCATATAGGAAGAGGTTCCGTAACTCTAGTTGGGAAGTCGGAGAGAACTTTGCTCAATTTGCTGCTAGACTGGATTCCTACGTGTAAAAGTGGGGTGCCCTAGGGAATTTTTCTCATGATTGGGAAGGTCTGAAGGAGATGGTAATTATTGAACAACTGAAGGACACCATGACTTCTGACATGAGGAGATTCCTGACAGAGAATGGGGCCAGCACTTTAGAATCCATCGACCAGTTGGCGGAACGTTATCAGGCAACGCTAACAGAGAATGACCCATCCCGGTGGAACCAACCGGAAGAATTAACGAGGCCGACACCTGGGGCATACTTGGACCCCCAAATGAATTTACCTTACCATCACTTCAGAAAACATGACAGGCCAAACTATGCCAATAAGACTACTCAGAGATCAGCTTTCCGGCCTCAGAGGCGGGGAGAAAAGTGGTGTAAGACTTGTAACATGAGCAACCACAATACTGCCGAGTGCCGAAGGAAAAACACTCCACATCATGTTGCATGTTTGCAGGTGAGGGCTGTCGACAGGAAGGAACTGACAGTGAGTCAGAATAGCCTCCATCACCCACCTATACAGGAGTCAGTGACCGTGAATGGCAAACAAATCATCGGGATGTATGACACAGGTTTGTCTTATGACGCGGTCGTTTCTGCATCTCTGGTGCACCCCGAACAACTCACCACAGAAACAGTGGATATCCAGGGGCCACTCAAGGGAGCATTACCCTTAACTTTGCCCATTGTGAAGATTCAAGTCAGTTGTCATTATGTGGAAGGGGAAATCAATGCTGCAGTTTTAGAGGATCCTTTCTACCCCCTGATGTTAGGGCGTAGATATGTCTTTTTAGGAGAACCAGTAAAGCCTGTTGTTATGGCTGCCATCCAGACCAGGTCTGACTCCAAATGCATAGAGAGGGACTCTAAATTAGAAATACATCCGAATAAGATGAAAAGGGCTCAAGCAGCTGATAGCACATTGGGGCCTTGCTTTGACAAATTGAAAAACTCACATAACCCTCGAAGAAAGGGTGACTTTTATATGGAACATGGACTCTTGCACAGGAAAGCTGGCAGAGGGCTAAAAAGTCATGGACAGATTGTGGTGCCATCCATATATAGAAATAAAGTTATGGAATGGGGGCACGTTGCTACTTTGAGTGAACACCTGGGTAATGGTGCCACAAATCAAAGGATAGCCACCCATTATTATTGGCCCGGCATCATGGAAGACATAGCTCGATATATGAAGTCCTGTTCAGATTGTAACCAGGTAACCTCAACACATAGGGTAGACCAGTTACAGGACCTAGGGAAGCATTGCTGCAGACGTAGGCATCCAAAGAAAACCAGGAAGAAAACCAGAATACTTACCTGGGAAGAAGAACATAGGGGCAGATTTTTTAGTAAACACCCTTATGCAAACGAGGAGAAATAGGAGAGAATATTGAGGATGAAGGTGAAATGAGAAGCTGTAAAAGAAGAGGAAGACAGGACCAGAGGAGTTGGACGGAACGTCAAACTTGAGGAGGGGCTTGTGTGACGACTTGCCCAATCTTCTCTTCTTTTTCTAATTATTTACGAGCCGCCATTTTTTCTCATCTTCAATGCATGATCGAGAAGCCCGTAAAATCACGGAAATTTCGCTCATGGATATTCTCCTAGCGTTCAGTGATTTTCTCCAAGAGTCTAATACTATATTTAGATACGACGTCATTGTTGACCCCTGACCTCGGTAGCTAGAAACCTGTTTTAATTTAGGACCGACTGCTTAAACTTAGGTAGAACCAGTTTATGCCACTTTAGGAAACCCCCACGTGACTTTTAACGGTATTGATTGGAGCGTCTTTATGATGCCAAAGCCACGTGATGCACGCTTCGGGTCACGCCTCCAAGCGGAAACCATCCGCTAAAAGTGCGACAAACCCAGCCTTTTTTTACTTGCCCAGGAAACCGAGAACGCTAGACCTAATCCATATAGCGGCGAATTCACGCATTAAAAGCACCGTGAAGCCACGTATCTAAATTGTGGTTAGAGTCCATCTCTGAGTAGTCTATGGTGAAGCCTTGCACGACAGTCCAATTTAAGAGCAGAATACGGAGTCGAGCACAGTGAAGGCAAAACCGAACCATTCAAGACCTACCTGGTGCAACGTCAGGAGACCGGAGAACTAACCACGCTTCACTATCAGCCAGGGCTGAAAAGATAAGTTCCTTGAAAAAGGGAACTCACCATGTCAATGCCCTATCTTTAGTCATCCATGATGAAAAACACTTGATGTGAGACACATATTACATACAGCAGACACTAATTCCATCGACAATACTATCATTCACCACCTATTCATTTTAATTTTAATAAACCTATTGGGTGTATATAATGTACCCCATGCATTGCTTCTTCTATTAGATGTTACATATTGTCTGATGTTTATCTTCCTTAATAAGGGGGGGGGGGGCGCTCGTAAAAATATAAAATATTATCCCTGCAATAATAGTAATAGTAGAATAGTATAATAGATAACGGAGAAGGGGACGACGGTAGCGAGAGACCAAATATCTCCTTTCAAACTTTCAAGACCTATCAAGTCAGGAGAATTTACCCCCTTTGTCTCCCTTCAGCGGTGGAGAAACCCAACAGGATTTCTTGAATCAAATCTTCCTCGGGGTGATCCCAGAGAACTTCACTTTCACATCTATTATTTCCTCTAAATAAATTCTTATCTTTCCTACGCTACGCCACACACACAGAAACACACACACACACACACACATATATATATATATATATATATATATATATATATATATATAGATATATATATATATATATATATATATATATATATATATATATATATATATATATATATATATATATATGACGAGAAGGATTTATATAGGTGGATGTAGAAGATCAGACAACACTCATACACCGCTCGTCTAGCTCACTGTCAAAGCAGTAATACACCAGCTCCAACAACCATATTGTCAGGAATCACTTCTCACGGAGAACACTCCACAGGTTACACTGCTGTTGTGTGAGTTTATAATAACAACTATAGGCCCGCCCTACTAAGGGTATGACCACACAACAATGGCTGACAATAGTAATAAACACCTTCAACATTTACTTCTCTTTAATAATATACACACACAATAAGGTCTCACACGGCCATCAAACGCATCAAATACAATAATGAGAAAACCACTGTAAACATGCCTAAGCAGCTTAAACTATTACCTCCATACACGAAGGAACAAACTATACCATAAATGGCTCCTATAAATATCGCATATCTGAACGGCAAAACTATGACAATGACACTTTTAAAATCATCGACATCGCATCAAACTACGGCCTGTAGACAATACGATCTAGACCCTTCACTGCTCTAGACTTAACAACGTAATTATCGCCAAGGTCCGAAAACATGGCAGGCACTCAGTTTACATACTACAATATAAACCACACAGCTATCTCGCTGACATAAGGGAAAAACGTTCTTCCCGGACAAAGGCTAACGTTTCACTGACTAATTTTGCGCTTTTTCACAAAAATTCCGGTAGTCACATGACCCACCAGTTCGGCTAACCTCGACCTCTCCCGACAGGCTTTTCGACGAACACAAGACATTAAATGCATTGCGAAATAACGCTGTGACACATATCAATCTCCGTGAATATATCACAAAAAAGTCACAATGGGCGCAGGTCCATTACAATCATTGAAGACATAACAAATCCCGAGTATTCTATAATCACTCTGATTCTCGTAATATCTACAGCCACAAAATAGGATACTTCATAAATCCACTGCACAACTCTGGCTCTCTGTTCTCGTACTACTTATATAGACATCCACCCTTCTCTTCTCTACACTCATCGCTGTCTCCTGTCTACTCTCTACTGACTCACCACACCTCTCTCTCTGACTGACCCCTTTCATTCGCATTCACCAAACACGTGAAAACCTTTCACACTCCACTGAGTTTCATTCACGTATAACTATAGCTAGTAGCTTGTCTTAATCTCTGCTCAAAACATTGCTTGCGGCTAAAATATTACAACTCAAGCATACATAACACACAAATACTCAAATGATTTATTAAACTCCCGCTGGAGCATGGGAACATTCATACATGCAAAACACCATCAAAACACTCCGTAACATCCCCGCCTTCCTCACTTGAGCTTTTTCACTTGAAAAACAGTTTTTCACCCAGCATATAGTGATGGAAGTCATATACATTTCCAAAGCCCCATTCGTCATTACTGTAAACAATGCTTCCATCCAAAATACACAAACCCACAATAATAGCATTTAAATTATTCTAGCGACAATCACATTCAATATATCTAAAATTAAACAAAATTCACTTTCACAGCAGAGAAATGCATGCAAAATCTACACACTTCCTGTCAAGTCATCCAAATACACAACTAACCCTCTATTGGGCCTTGTTGCCATTTGGCAACATACCGTTTAAAGTCATCTATTTCACTATCCGGCGTTCAAATTAATAATTTTTTTGTTTTATTGTGTTCTAGAAACATTCCCAATTTTAAATTACCGGGTAACTCATTTGTCGGAGAAATACTTTTTTTTCACGCACTCTTTTGTCAAGGCATGGTAGCTGGTTTGCAAGATCGAATTGAGAGGTGAGTTTACTTCACATTATTTTTTTAAAATTCCTTATGAAAACGGTGTATAAAAAATATGTTGAGTAACTTAAACCACTTATCTTTGTAACAAATGCTTTAATAGTTATAAATAAATAAAATAAGTTACTCTTATTTTACATTTTAGGTATGTTGCCATTTGGCAACAAAAGTCGATTAAGGAATAAAAACCACTTCATGTTGCCAATTGGCAACAGTTGCTTTTTACCTAATAATATGATATTTAATGTTGTATTTCTCTGTAATCAACAACATTAGTATTTTATTCTCATTATAATTGATTAAACTTCATCATTTAAAAAAAAGTTGTTATTTGCAATTTTATGTATCCTAAAAAGGTCAATGTAAATAGTAGAATTACCAGTATAAATTACTAATAATATTGTAAATGAATAAAACATATTTACTTCATCTAGACTTGACTTTTAGAACTAAACTACACATGATAACCACTAAAATTGCCAGTAATCACAAAACATAATGTATCATCAGATGAGATTAAACAATTTTGTGATGAAAAACTTTTGAATTACAAAATGTATATGTTGTCATTTTTTTATTATTTTTTTTTTACAGTTAAACACAATGGATCCTCAAAAGTTTTACAGCCAAAAGACTACAATCTATAGACCAATACCTGAGGCTTCTAGCGATAGTGAGCTGTCAGACAGTGAGGCTGAAGACATCCTGGATAACACGTGGCAACCCGGCCCTTCCTCGGACACAACCGATTCAGGTTTGTTGAATTTAATTGATGTTTTTTTTTTTAATGTGGCCACTTTATTTCAGACTGCAGTTGTAGCCTTGTCCATCAGTGTACAACCTATGTACAGTTTCAGCCTAGTCCATCAGGTACTAAATATCGGCTGACGGAGACTTACTTGTGGAACGCTTTATACCATAATGTGGATTAGAATAATTTTTATCATTATTACTATTATCAGAATAATAACATGTACACCAGTATACCAATAAATGATTGTTTATGTTGCCAGATAATTAATATCTTTGTTTTCTTTTTTTTCAGAATCATCTGCATCAGAGCTGGAGGACACAGATGTAACCTTTGATCGTCGTCGGATGCTATGGAGACACCGTGAAGCCTCAGATGTATCTTCTGAAACTCCGCCCTTCTCTGGTGATTCGGCACACGTATCAGTTACCTCAGAACCAATAGAATACTTCTGCAGATTCATTGATGATGATACAATGGCACATATGGTCACTGAATCAAACAAGTACAGCATCCAGAAAAACATCATGAAGCCTCTCAGATTGAGCCAGCCAGAACTGGAACAGTTTTTTGGAATTGCGTTTATGATGAGTATTGTTAGAATGCCCAGTTGTAAATTGTACTGGGACTCTACAACGCGCTATGGACTTGTTGCTGATACTATGACGAACAAGAGGATTACCGAAAACAAAAGTAACATTCACTGCAATGACAACAACAAGCAGCAAGACAATGAAGGCGACAAATTGTTCAAATTAAGACCTTTAGTTGACGCTCTGAAAGTGAAATTCAATTCAATCAAACCAGCAGAAAGGCTGAGCATTGATGAGCAAGTTATCCCATTCAAAGGTCAATCATCTCTGCGTCAGTACAACCCAAAGAAACCCAAAAAGTGGGGCTATAAAGTCTTCGTTTGTTCAAGCATTTCTGGTTTGATTCATGATTTTGAAATTTACACTGGAAAAATTGACGTGTGTCCTGGCCAACCTGATTTAGGAGCATCAGCTAATATCGTGCTGAGACTTCTTCAACGTATCCCTAAAAATGTGTGGCATAAAGTATATTTTGACAACTGGTTTAATTCGCCAGCATTGCAGGCATGCCTCTGGAAACAAGGCATTGCATGTCTTGGCACTGTCCGCGCAAACCGGCTGAAAGGGTGTAATCTGTGTTCCGATAAGGAACTGAAAACGAAAGGAAGAGGGTCATCTGTTGTTTGTACTGCAGCAACAAACGGAGCCACATTGAAAGCTATCAAATGGTATGACAATAAAGCAGTCACACTGCTAAGCACCTATGCAGCAGTTGAACCAGAATGTGTAGTCAGAAGATGGGACAGAAAAGCCAAGAAGGAAATACACATTTCTTGCCCTGCAGCTGTGAAAGAATATAACATGTTCATGGGAGGGGTAGATTTGCTGGACTCCTTGCTGGCACTCTATCGTATACCTATTAGATCCAAGAAATGGTACCACAGAATATTGTTTCATTTCCTGGATGTTTCTGTGGTGCAAGCTTGGCTAACTTATTGTTCAGATGTGTGTAAGGATGGTATGGAAAAAAAGGACAGACTACCATTAGTTGATTTCAAGTTGCAGATTGCTTTGTGTCTCCTAAAAGCAGGAAAAAGTGAAAATAATAAAAGGGGAAGGTCATCAGGAAGCACTGAGACACAGCTGGTGGCTAAAAAGAAGAGAGGGCAAACAGCAAATGTACCTCCTTTTCATGTCAGAACTGACAATGTTGGCCACAGCCCCAATTCCGTCACCAACAAAGGGAGATGCAAACTTCCTGGATGCAAGGGGTACTCCAGAACTGTCTGTGAGAAGTGTAACCTACACTTGTGCCTCAATAAACATTCAAACTGTTTCAAAGTATTTCATGAAACATGAGTGTGGAGCTGTGATTGAGTCACGAGACAGAAGATTTTTTTTTTTTTTCAGTAACTATATGTTTCATTGTATGTGTGGCATTTTCTGTATAAATTACACTTAACTTCATGAAGTTTCACAAATTTTGTTGTCTGCTATTTACTGTTTAAATATTAAATGTAGGTAGGGAGTAAAAAAAGGTGAAATAGATGTTGTTAGACATAAAAACATAGTTAAAAGATATATGTTGCCAAATGGCAACAATAAATGTTCCCAACCTTAATGGTGATTTGTTGCCAATTGGCAACATACCCATAAAACACTAACTAAACATTTTTTTGCCCAAAATTAACCTTCACACCACTTTTCAGACATGGGACAGCCACAAAAACCACTCCAAGAATTTTTTTTCCAACTATTTCATAAATGGCCCAATAGAGGGCTAAAACTACACGCAAGAATGCTCAATCAAAATTAACATCAGCTCGTCCGGTGTCTTGTCTTCCTAGTAAGAACAATCTGTTGTAGTGTTAATGTTCATCTGGTCAACCAGCTGCTTGGATACTTGGCAGACCGCAGAAAACTAGTGGGAACCACCTATGACCAATGCCAAAGCATCTGCCCAGAGAAACAAAATTGTGTCTAATAAGAAATCATAAAAAGATGACTACTTGCAAAGATATTCTCAAATTGTGTCTGTCACTTTGACACTTATTTGTACAAATCACTCAATTAGGCCTTCCCTTCTCAGTTAGTGATGTTAGTTTTCGGGCTCTGTAATTCAAAAATTCTACTACCAGTGACCCTTTCAGGCCTCTTATTCATCTCAGCCTTGGTCAGAGTCTTCAGGGAAGCTGCTCCATTTAGGCTGACGATATTAACGGCTTCTACCACAGCTACTATAACAGCTCTCACTACCATTACTCCATCTACGACGTATTCTACTGTAAAGAGGTAACTCTTTCTTCTGTCTTCCCCTCTAAAACTGCATCTATATACTTCTACAGTTCTTTGTCCACTATCGTTTGGTCTATAGGAACTGTATATCCCGAGCTTCTTCCTTGTTCTTTGTTTGTGTTTCTTAATCCAATACGACGTTCCCATTTAAAACTACCACAGTAACCATTAAAAACCAAGTTTATTCTCAATGTGTTTTATGAGGAGCTGTTCTCTAGAGTGAAGTTTCGTGGCTGAAGAGTTGTAACGAAAAGGATAGCTGTGGGGTAAAGTCTTGCAGTGATGGGAATTACAAATAAAGTTAAGATGAATCTGGTTTTCATAAAAGTGACAAAGTCAAAATTGGTAGCATTAAGAAATAGGTCAGGTAGAAGTTTGAAGAGATAATGAACACAGGGCGGAAGATACGGTGGGTTTTGGGGTTCAAACCCCCTCCCCTCACTTTATGGGGGAAATTATATTGTACCGGTACCAAAATAGTGCATTAAAACAATTTTTTTTGTAATTAAACCCCCCCCCCTTCCCACTCTTTTTTTATATTGTCCTATCTACGACCCTGGATGAACAAAAGGGGTTTTATTTCAGGGAAGACATAATTAAATTAGAGGAATAATGAACAAAGTGAAAATATTGACAAAATATGGTAACTAAAATTTATAACCAAATTTGAGACATTATATAGGAACAAACATCTTTGTGTTACCTGGGCCTAGAAGAGGAGCAAAGAGTAGTAACACTGTTTCCTACCATGCATGTTGTAACAAGTGACTATGGAGGGTTGGGCTTCAAGCTCTTACTCCACCCTGTAAGAAATCTTTACCACAAAAGCATAAACTAAGCAATTTGGACAGGTCTCATGTATATATATATATATATATATATATATATATATATATATATATATATATATATATATATATATATATATATATATATATATATATATATATATATATATATATATATATATATATATATATATAAAGTCATTAGAGCAAGGGCGATACACATGGCACCAAAACAGAGTACTTAATGATCAAGCTGCTACAATAGCCCTGGCAAGGGTGAAGGCGAACAGCAAAGTCATACCGAGTGCCACAAATACATATTTTCTGAGAGCAGGACAGTCAGCACATCCCAAACCGAGTAAATGAAGAAGCAGATTACCATCTCTTCTTGACTGTGCAAATGACTGGAAGATGGCAGTAGATCTACCTGGGCTATGGGCATATTGAGAGAGTATAAGAACATCTTTAAGACGGCCAAATAACACATTCGACTATTTGAATCCTGACTGGATTGGCAACACTCCTTCAAACTGGCCAAGTATAATTATCTGCTCACGAACTTAACACATAACGGTTACACTGCAAGGGTCATGGCTGTTGAGGCAGGTGTAAGAGATCTCATGGCTACCTCAACTGAAACTGTTATGTCTTAAAAGACAATCAATAACATGGTCACTTAAGAGGCTCAGCAAAGATGTGGAGAGGGGATTGTCTGGGTTATGGAACAACCCTAATGGCCTATGGAACTCTAGACTTGAGGGAGTATGAATAAAGATGGGGAAGTCATGGATGGCACAAGCTGAGTCAACTGTTCGACAGATGACCACAGTTGAAAACATATTCAAAGGAGAGGAGTGGAGTAGATCTGGTGGCGACCTACCAATGGATCATAATCAGGATTGGCAGAGAATGCAGAGCTTGGAACAATGGAAAAGCAGAACTTGAAATTTATCAACTGATAAATGAAAATTTTGGGAATAATGATGCCATTGTGTACACTGATAAGAGTGTTTATTACCTTTGTACTCCTGACTGTTAAACTTCCACTCTCTATATTCACATTCTAAATGTCAGTCGCATCTATTATCTCACTCAGACTTTGTATTGTCTCAGACAGATCCAATATCTCCACTCGTGACTTATGGAAAACCTAAACTACCCTCGAAGACGCATAAAGATTGTAGCCAAAAGAGGTAGTGACAGTATGCTGTCCAGTTTGCAAGATCTAGTATATAAGGAAGTGGGGAAATTCAAATTGGGCTATGATAACAAAATCATGTTCATCCTGGAAAAAAACAATTGACAAAAAGTCTATTTACAAATTACAAAAAACAGGCAATGGTATAATACTCTGCTTAAACAGAAAGACAAAGTCAAGGTCCTATTAGATGAGCTTAAAGATAACCCTAAACATGTGTAACACCTGCATAAAATAAAAATACAAATTTAGTTGATCAAAGAATTCGAAAAGTCATTATTAAAGGCATCGATTTAAACTTACAAGAAGAGAAGATCCACACAAACATAGTGAAGGAAAACCCAGAAACAAAGACAGAAAATATTGAAAGAAAACCAAACAGCAAAAGAATACTACAGTGGTAGTGTTGAGTACACAGGGTACAGAAATACCCAAGGCAGTTAAACTCTGCTAAAGAACAAAAAAATACTGAAATATTCATGCCTAACATTATTCAGTGCACAAATTGTCATAGATTTAGCCATACCCAGCATGCTTGTAAAAGAGCTACAAGATGCAGTTTCTGTTCAGGAGCACAGAAACTTGGAGACAGCACAATGGCTAAGGAAGACAAAGATTACAAACAAGAAAATAAAAACAGAAGATGTGCAGACTACCAGGGTAACCACAGTTTGAGGGGTGCCCAGTCTTTCAAGAGACAAAACAGATACTCAAAGAATCACTAGAAACAAACACACCATACTGGAAAGTCAAATAAAGACAGAAAACAAACAGCCATCTCCAAAACTTCCAGGAAAATAACATTAAGAAACAAATAAAACAAATAACTATTGAAGTAAAAGACATGCGGGTAAAAATACAGAAATAAGGTGGAAGTAAAACACACATAAACAACAGTTTAGAAGATATTGATATTTACTGTTGTGTCTAGTAAAAATTATTAAATATAATGAGACGTGGCTGGCTGTCATACATTCTCACGTTATAAAGTTTAATCACGAAGCCCGAACACAGGATACAAACACGACATGTTTAATCCGCCATCTTAGAAGTAGGAAGACGACAAAAGTAGGAGAGCTAGCCTAAGGGCAAGTGGTTGTTCGTCCATCACGGGTGATGAAGACCACTCTGTTCATCCAATTATTTAAGAATATGTTAGGTTAGTCTATGGGTACGAAGGTGACTGAAGAGCCCGATGCGGGCCTGGAAAGATCTTGGACAGTGTGGGCAGGGAATGTTTGCTTCATGTGAAGGTTTTATTTCACGGTCCTTTCTAGCTTGTCTCCGCTGTTCTGCTGCTGCTCTTCTGGATGATTCGCATGCTGCTGCACCTTTACGAAGAGATGTGCGCCAAGCAGTTCGGTCTTGCGCAGCAGCTTCCCATGTGTCTGGGTTTATGTCAAAGGTTTTCAATGACGTCTTTAACGTGTCTTTGAAGCGCTTCTTTTGGTCTGTTTGCATTAAAGTCTTTGTCAAGTAAAGTGCGCACATTCCATGCGCCTAGAATGAGGGGGAAAAATCTGTCCTTTCTTTTTCTTATATGTCGACCGCCGAAGTAGGGTACCCACCAACCGCGGTAAGCTGGTTAGGTAATGGTGAAGCAGGCAATGTTTAGGGCACCTTTTCTAGCCCCTTCCTCATGCCATGGAGGTGAGCAGTGCTTTCCTAAAGAGGGCTGCTCAGACACTCAGGGGGCTGCCGAATCCCACTGCTGCTCCGATCAGTGGAAGACGACCATATGGCCTGAGCCGCCTGTGTGTAGGTCTGCGACTACGACTGCCAGCGTACCCACGCCTGCCGCTTCGCCGCTCGCCCATCGCCACAGGACTTGTTGTGAGTGGATGGATGAATGGATGAATGGATGAAAGAGTGACTTGCGCGGTGATTTTGATTAAAGTGAGGAAGAGTTGCGCAATTCGTCGACCTCACTCTCTCGCCTGGGTCCATCTCAATCCAGTGGCAAGACAAGTCAAGACGACTGGAGATGAAGTCAGGTGCAGTGGATGACCAGGGCTTTCTACGTGCCTCGCCGTGCTCCTTACGCTCCACAGCGCGTTGCTGGTAATCGCCGTCATGCCCGTTGAACCAACAGGTGGTTTCTTCCGCGCAGTCTATCGAATCCAGTCTTCGCATGCATGGGTAGGCAGACCCTAACTCACCGAAGGTTTATAACCATTCGGCTACCCTCACCTAGTTTAGCCGGCCTGTCAAAGCCGTTGTCCGGGGGTGGCCGCTGTCGCATGCTGACAGCTACGAGGAGCCACAGGTGAGAGCTGGATGCCAGGTTTGGACCAAAGGTGGCTGAGCTGCCCTAAAAAGGGCATGACAGCTCCTTCACCAGAGGTACTACCAATACCTGACTTCCCAACACCAAGGGCAAGTAACTCTTGTAGGAGACACAAACTAAACATCGAAACAGATATATACAATATCAACATCCCCCTTTCTTTACGAGTGAACAAAGTCATTCATCCAAGAGGGTTTTTTGCGATCTCTTTGAGGTCTCTTAGGGCAAGATGGTAGGAGAGAATGTTCTTTGCCAGCTTTCCCAGGACTAGAAGTAGCTGGAGTTGAAGGATCAACTTCTGGAGGATTGGAAATGTTCACTTCACTAGTGTTCTCCATGTCTGGCAAAACAACCTGTTGCTCGGGTAGAACTGGAGAGGAGACATTAATTTCCAGGTCCTCGGGATCAGGTGTGAAAGTGTTGTTTTAGGTCTTAGATGAATTCTGTTTCTGACATATTGACCTCCATTCTCCCCTTCAACGAGATAAGATCTTTCAGAAAGCCTCTTATCAATCCTTCCAGGTTGCCAGTTTGGTTGTTCAGGGTCTTGATAGTAGACTGGCTGGTGAGACAACTTGGGCAGATCATGAGCAGTTTTATCATAATACTTCTTCACTGATCTGTCTCTCTTGCCTCTAATTTCAGTAACTCTACTGTGAGATGCAACGGGTTTCACTGCAGAAGGTATCAGTGTACGTAGTTTCCTGTTGAACAGTATTTCTGCTGGACTTTGATAAAACCCTTGTCTTGGCGTATTACGAAGTTCAAGTAGTGCCTCATATGCATCTGTGTTGTTTTGAACAGTCTTACTCATCATTCCCTTAATGAGTTTCACAGCAGATTCAGCTAATCCATTGGCTTTATGGTGACCTGGTGCTGATTTGAAATGAAGTATTCCCCATCTAGCAGTAAATGATCTGAACTGTGCAGACGTAAACTGAGTACCTTGGTCAGATACAATAACTTCGGGAACACCATAACGAGCAAAATGAGACTTCAATTTCCTGATGACTAACTGTGCTGTCATTGTAGGTAGAAAGTCTACTTCAATGAAGTTGGAAAAATAGTCAATCAGAACTAAATAGTATTGGCCTTCTATAATAAAGATGTCAGTGCCAACTTTCTCCCAGGGTGATAAACCTCTTGAGTGTTTGGTTTAAAGGTTCTTTAGTATTCCTTGCCTTCGTTTCTTGACATTCTGGACAACTGTCAGCTATCTGTCGAATCTCAGCCGTCATGCCGATCCAAAACAGACAACTTCTGGCCCGGCGCATCATGCTGTCAAATGCAAGATGAGCAGCGTGTAGCTTTTGCTTGATTTCAGGCCTCAGTGCTTTTGGGATAAGAATACGCTCTCCTTTCAGTATTATGCCTTGTTCTGTTGTCAGCGTATTACGAATGTCGAAATAGGGCATAAGCTCAGCTGGTACATCAGACTTTTTTGTAGGCCACCCATGCAAAATGGTCGACTTCAACCTCTGAAGCACGCTGTCTTTGAGACTTTCAGCTTTAATCTTTTCCATCATCACATCTGGTATTTCAGGTAATCTTACAGGTGGATCAGCTCCTGCATTGCTCTCTCTATCAGCTAAGGAATCCAATTTGACATTATGAATACAAACTCTGGACAGTGTGTCGGCTATAAGAAGATCGGAACCTTGTACCCATTGGAATTCAAAGTCATATCGATGACTGCTCATCAGTAAATTCTGCAGTCTTCGAGGAATTTGACTCAGAGGTTTCTTAACGATGGCTGCCAAAGTTTTATGATCGTTGATGACTGTAACTTTCCTTCCATAAGTGTATTGGTCAAAGCGTTCAAAACCATATACAACAGCTAAGAGTTCCTTCTCAATTTGAGCCCAGCGTTGTTCAGTTTCAGTTAGAGCTCTTGAAGCAAACTCTATTGGATGACCATTTTGTAGGAGGACAGCCCCAAGTCCATAGCTGCTACTATCAACTTGAATATACAAAGATTCATCAGGATCATAGTATGCGAGTACTGGAGTAGAAGTAATCAGTTTCTTGACTCTCTTGAAAGCTTGTCCACATTCAGCAGACCAGATAAAGGGAGTATCCTTACGGGTAAGTTCTCTTATTGGATGAAGAACTTCTGAAAGATTGTTGAGAAATTTTGCTAGATACTGTATCATGCCGCAAAATCTGCGAACCTCATGACAGTCCCTAGGAACGGGCATGTTTAGTATTGTCTCAACCTTTTTCTTGTCTGGTTCAACACCTCGAGCAGTAATAAGGTGACCCATGAAGGTAATTTCTTCTTTCTTCTCTTGAGCTTTAGCTTCATTCAGTTTAATGCCTTTCTCTTTACACCTATGTTTCAGTGCTTTAAGCTTCAGATCATGGTCCTTAATTTCTTGCTGTCTGTTTGATCCACAACCTGCAATAACTATGTCATCAGCAACATTGATGCAACCATGAAGACCTTCAAGAGCTTGTGCTAGATGCCTCTGGAAAATTTCACTGCTTACATTCAACCCAAATGGTAATCTAGACCATCTGAACCTACCATAAGGTGTGATCATTGTTGTAAGTTTACTAGACTTCTCATCAAGTTTGATATGCCAGAATGCTTCCTTGATATCCAGCTTTGTGAAAATCTTGGCATTATTGAGTTCAGGCAATACATCATCCAAAGTTGGTAATCTGTAATGCTCTCTCTGCAAAGCCTCATTCAGGGGTCTAGGATCAATACATATTCTTAAAGAACCATCAGACTTTTCAACAACAGCCATTTGGTTAACCCATTTAGTCGCTTCCTCTCCTGGTATTAATATACCTCTGTTCATTAGACTTTGAAGCTCTGACTTTACCTTGCTCTTAAGTGAAAATGGTATTTTTCTGCACGGCAGTGCCTTTGGACGAATATTAGGATCAATATGCAACACAGCTTCACCTAGGACACCTAGATGGTTATCAGAGTTATGATCATTATCTAAACTGTCAGTAGCCACCTTAGCAATAAATTTGTTTGTGTTGACTGTCACAAACTGTAGATCGTGCAGTGTGTTGTTGCCCAGCAAACATTTGAATCTATTTTTCACAACAGTAAACCTTATATTGTGCTTTGTCCCAGTCTTAGGATTCTCAGCAGTTAATAGAACTTCTCCCAGTGGAGTCATCTTAGTACCATTCCACATAACAAGCCTCTGTTTAGTGGGTAACAGTTGTTTTTGCACCACAAAGCGTTGACAGATTGTATTCACATCAGCTGCTGTGTCTAGCTGAAATTTTACCATTTTTCCATTGACAATGAGTTGTGCAGATGTATAGGCTTTGCTAGACTTCACACAGTTAAGAAAAACTTCAGAATCTTCCACTGACTCTGTGTGAACAGTGTGAACTTTCTTGCATTTAACTTTGAAATGGTTTCTTCTCCCACAGTTTGAGCAAAACTTCCCCCATGCAGGACACTTTTTCTTAATCAATAGATGTTTCTGTCCACAGTAATGACACTCCTTTCTAGGTTCAAAGTACCCACTGTCAGTGTTACTTTGACAGGCTTTACCAGCAGCATGCCCAGTGTCTCTCTTGGGAGGTTTATGGTTGAGTGATTTTTTCTGTACCTTTTCAACCCTTGCTTCAGAAGGTTGTACTGTATTATTCATCTCTCTTATGTCTTTTCCAGTTTGCTCGAAGACTCTGCATATGTGAATGGCTTTCTTTAGATCGAGGTCAGCTTCTCTCAAGAGCTTCTCTTGTAACCTTTTTGTTGACAGTAAAGACAATTGTGTCTCTTATCATACGATCCTTGTCGTTAAAGTTGCACAAATCTGCCTTAGTTCTCAGCTCAGTCAAAAAAGAATTAAAAGGATCTTGAAGAGGTGTGTTCCAGAATCTGAACGTATGTAATACTTCATTGCTTCGTGAGCTACAATAGTTCTGAAGCAGATCGAGAATTTGAGTAGGATTAGAGTGGTCTCCTTCCTCTTCAAGTTGATCAAAAACTTCAACAGCTTGAGGTCCAGCACAGTGTAGAATAATGGCCGCCCGAACAGAATCAGGTTTAGACACCACCTCTGATGCATACATGTATAGTTCTAACCGTCGTCTCCATTTACGAAATGTGTCTGGTTCGACGTTATTTATGTCTAGGCAGGGTGGTAACCGAAATAAGGGCCGTTCTGCCATGACGAAATTCTAATAATGGTATGCAAGCAATAACCTACAAGTCTATGAGTCAGCACATGTATTACAAGATCTTCAGCAGAATAGTTCGAATTCTGTAGAAATAAACACCGCTGCCACCATGTTGATATTTACTGTTGTGTCTAGTAAATATTATTAATTATAATGAGACGTGGCTGGCTGTCATACATTTTCACGTTATAAAGTTTAATCACGAAGCCCGAACACAAGATACAAACACGACATGTTTAATCCGCCATCTTAGAAGTAGGAAGACGAGAAAAGTAGGAGAGCTAGCCTAAGGGCAAGTAACTCTTGTAGGAGACACAAACTAAACATCGAAACAGATATATACAATATCAACAGAAGATAAAAACACAGAAGAGACAAAACAACCTCATTAAAGCCAGACATATACTAAAAGAATTGAAAACAGCACAACAGGCAATAGAGAGAGACCTAAAAAATAGCAGAAATAAAAGAAATGAATAAATCTTTAAAAAAAATAGAGAATGGAATGACAGAAGAAAGAAGGCAAGAGAACAAAATATTTAAACATCAGGAAAACAGATAAAATACGGAAGAAAAACTTGAGGAAACCATTGAACTACTCCTACTATATCTCGTAGAAAGAGTGCGGAGTAAAATGGTTACTTGGAATGAGGAGTTTGTTGTGAACGTGAGAGATGGCGGGCAAAACAAAAACTAAATAGATAATCTACTAAACAACCAAATAAAAACAAGAACATAACTAAGCTAACCATATAAAATGGAGAGTAGAGATCATAAAGCTATCCAAGTAGTTCAGTGAACTGTAGGGGTGCCAGGAAGAACCTGATGTCTCTTGTGGAACAGTATAACGAGTCAAAATAAATTGGGAACAATTCAACACAGAAAATATTGAAGGAATATGTAGAACAGTAAACAGTGAGCCAGAAAACTTAAAAATAATGACCATTTATAGCCCCAAGGGTAATATGACCGATAGTTACGTAGCCACTAGGGTTAACACACAAAAAGACAATAAAACATTATTGGTAGGTGACTTTATTGTACACGGGGGAACTACAGTAATGATTCAGCAGGAAAAAGACTGTTGGACTACATTGAAAGAGCAGACTTAATCATATTAAATGATGGCTCAACCATTAGTGATGGTCTGTCTGGTCTCCAGTTTATGTGGTCTTATGTTTTTAAAGGATTTTTTTTTTTTTTTTGGTCAGTGTCTTCTCTTTGTTTTTCTTTTCTTTCTTCTTTTAATTCGGCTTCTCTTTCTTTTTAATCTCTATTTTTTTTCTGATGCATTGAGTTTGGTAATCAACATCATCATGATCAGAACCATCATCATCGTCAACATGAACACCATCATCATCATGAACACCATCATCATCATTACCATTGCCATCATCATTATTATCTTCATCATAATCATCAACACCATTATTGTTATTATTACCACTACCATCATCATCATCATTGTAATCATCACCATCATCATTATGCAAGTATAATATATGTTTCGAAATAAAGAAGAAAAAAAAAGTGTCAGTAAAGAATATTCCTTCACAGTTTAGATTGTATTGTCTTTGTTTTGATTTTTTTTTTTGCTTTTCCTGTCAATCTCCACTACTTCCCACTCCACATGAATGAATTATAGGCTGACATATTCTATATATAAGATATGTTGATGGGCCGGCAACCCGGCAACCTATCATGTAAAACAATTACTATAGAAACTATTACTGTACACGGCATGCAAGTGTTTGGTGAAGGATTCTTAGAGAATAATGCTTGCAATATTGACTCTCATGCTCCTTCAAGACAAGGATTATCCCATGCAACAGTGGAGTAGATACAGCAGTACAGTCTTGTTACATGCAAGATAAATTAGGAAGTTAAATTTGTAAACATTGACCACAATAGTCGGATGGTATTACTTCATATATGGGAGACGTGACCTTTCAAATAACATGTAGAATTTTCCAGTGAGGACATTTTTTTTAATAAACCCATCATAACACGCATGTTTGAAACTATTGTCACAATGACTTTTGGATCGTTCTCTTGTCGCTATCTTGTTCACTATGGCTGTATCCTGGACATTTGATTATTTACGTGTTTCAGTGACCGGCGCCATATTTCTTTCTCTGCTATGTATAGCAGCTATTTTTTATTTACACACTTACATTCCTATAAGGGATACATCGTTATGTCTGTTTGTTATCAATTTCTCCCTACTGTGCAAAGAGCGGCTGAGATAATATTAACGACAACCATGTTGGCTAATCGCAGGTGCAGCGAATATCAAGATTAGCCCTACAAATCACCAGTGTATTTTTCTAATTGCTCATAAGGCCAGACTAAGCTCGTCGCCAAGCTGGTAATAAGGGAGGACACCTTATGCACAGACAGGAATGAAAAGATGACTTTAGATAAAGTAATAAGTTGTTACATCTGAAACACATTGTCCTATGAGTTTACAGATGTGTTGGTGAGTTAGCCTGCCAGGCAATTTGATGTTTTCATACGATATATGGGAGAGGTGACCTTTGCATCACACGTAAAATTATTCCATGTCGGAATATTTTAAATTATCAACATTTTTGTTTGAAATGATTGGAGCCCTGAGAAGCTTCATAACAAACAGATGTGGGGGTAGGACAGGCAATATGACCTGACCTTTTTGCAGTTTTAATTCACTGTGAGAATCGCTTGCCTAAAGACGACCCCAGACTTACCAGAAGTTAAAATTAAGAATTTCCATTTATTAGACCGGACTTTGTGGAACAATCTTGAAGGAATTACAGGGCCCAGGAAAACCACTTTAATAAGGAAGGCTGAGGAAACTGAAACACATGGAGTCTTAGCGGGAATTATCTTATAAAAGCAATGACCCAACAGAACACATGTAAGACGCCTAATCATTCATCTGAGCAAAAAGTCTTTTGAGCCAGGATTGGCGTAAGTTGTCATTTTACATTCTAAATTTTTCATTACTAACATGTGAACTAATAGGTACATATTGCCATGTGTGGTGAAGTGGGATGTTATAAATATTTATAGGGGACTTAGTGTACTGACTGAGATCAGCTGTGAAGGTATATATATATATCTAATAAGAGTAGTGTATTATATATAACCTTACTTGCTACCACATATCTATATATCTCAGTCAGAATTATTCTGGAATAGTGTGATGACTACGTTATGTGTCTAGGGTATGTGTATGATGAAGTATAAGTCACAACAACAGACAGATAAACAATTTAATTTAATCCACTACTCTTAACAACACTGTGACACTCACATACATATAACACTCTATGAGAATATCTTAAAGAAGTCACTCGTAACTTTTCAAATAACAATATGTATTCAGGGCTGTCAATAATGTATTTGTGTCCTGATTCAAATACAAAGGAACCAGGAATCACAATCAATTTTAATTACAAGTATATGTACAGACTTTATCAATATGAATATTGTAGTGACATATATTATTAAAGATATCCTATGTGTGTCAGTTGTGTAGTGGTAATATGAGGTAATACTGGTTTTGTTTTGTTCAAGCTCTGTTGGTATTTGTCATCATGACTTCAATAGTTTGTCTTAGGGACTAGTATTGGAGATGTTCTCAGTTCCTGATATTAAGACAATTAAATTCCCCTCTGAATGTTATTTTTACAAAGTTATTTCAAGATGAGGGGACATAATGTTGAGCTCAGCTGGCCAAGTTAGCTTATCTGGCGTGATGGCGGCAGGAAAGGACTCCTCTGCTCGAATTCTCCTCTGGGCTCTGGAGACACCTCACTGATAGCTAAAAGGACCAAGGAGTATGCTGTCCGACTCTGGATTCAGCAAAGCTCTGACCAGGTGCTGCTCAGTACCACCAAGACCACTGTCCCACAATTCATACGAATAAACACAGATACGTTGATTAGCAATGAATTCTGGCACAAACTGGCACAAATTCCCATCTGCTTATCTTCCAGGCTTTTATTTTACACAAATATGAGCTGGCTTCAACGCACTGATGCTTTATCAAGCTTATTTAAACAAGTGGTTTCGAACTAACGCTCCCAAGTGTGTATATCAGCGAGTCTGACCAATGAGCCCCGTTTCGACAAGTGTTTGAAAAAATGTTACCTTTCCCCGTTTCCCTAACAACAAAAGATAGTATTTATAGTCCGACCAATCGTGGTTAGGCTTTCATTTGTTGCGCTCCAATCAATTGGGAGTTTACATGGTAGGCTATTTATGTAACGTAAATTTTTTTCAAACACGTTAAAAAAAAAAATCTTATGAGCAGAAATGATTTTATGCTGTCAGGCACCCCCAATATTTTATTTTGGGTATAATTTATTAATTCCTGGACTATTTGCGTAACGTTTTACATATTCTTTGTCAGCAAGCCCTAAGGAACCCAAAAATACTAATTTAAAGGAGCTACGTGGCTGCGTTCAAAATATGCAATTTCTTCTACCTCCTGTTTCGAAGATGTGATGTCTGGGTACTGTTATGTTTTCAACCGTAAACCCATCTAATGTTATCTTTTCTAATAAGAGTTTTTTATGATTTATAAACCTAACTCTGGGAAAGGGTAGTGTATTTTATCACTGTCCGTCTGAAAAAAAATTAGTGCATGTAGACTTACACGCGTGATGGCAGCATTTGTGTATCGCGCAACGCGTGTTGCATGCGTTCCTGATTTTCAGCCCTCCCCTCTCTCTTTATCCTTTTGTCCATCTGTTCGTTCGTTTTGGTAACGCAGTATAATTAATGTTAGGATTAATTTAGGTCATTACGCAGTAGCTCTCAATGTTTTTCCAAGAAATACAGCACACGTTTCATTGAAGAAAGCGGGTAATAATATAGTAGGCTTTTACTATCAACGTTAAAGCGTTACAATTTGCAGACGAAGCAGAAAACAAGGGGGATTTCGAGTACATTCTTTGTGACAGCACTGTCATTTTACCATTGCTCTTTTCTTTATTTATTATATGTATTTATTAGGCTTTATATTTACTTGATAATTTATATATGTGGATTAGAATATTCCACGACACCTCCCCTCTTAAAACAGACATTATATGTCAGTCCTTTATTCTATATACACATAGAGAAATTTATTATTATTTCTGGGGTTTACGGTGATTCTCATCACATGGATGGCGGCTTAAAAAATCCGCTCCCAGATTGGTTTTTCCAGATATATACTCAATGCTAAAATTATATGGAGCCAGAAGCAAAGACCATCGGAGTAACCTAGAGTTCTCATGCTTAGCCTGTGCTAGAAACGATAAAGGTTTGTGATCTGTTTGCAACTTAAATGCCTTCCCATATAGATAAATATTGAATTTCTTTATTGCCCATATTACTGCAAGACATTCTTTTTCGCTAGTTGAGTAGTTGATTTCAGCTTTATTCAACTTTCTGCTAGCATATGCCACTGGGCTTAATTCCCCATCCAATGCATCTGATTTCTGTAGTAAAGTTGCACCTAACCCAATATTACTTGCATCCGTCCTTACTATGAATTCTTGACTTAAGTCAGGTAATTTCAAAATGGGTTTACTTGTGAGCTTTTCCTTCAATTCTTGGTAAGTCATTTCACATTGTGGTGTCCATGTAATGCGATCTGGATGTCCTTTACGTGTCAATTCCGTTAAAGGTGCACATATGGAATTAAAGTTTTTGATATACTTCTGGTAGAAACCACATAATGAGACAAAGGATCTCACGTCCTTCTTGGTTTGTGGTCTCGGGGCTTTCTGTAGTTTCTCTAAATTCTTTGGGTCAGGGGTCATGTTTCCCTGATAAACTGTGTGTCCCAAAAAATTCCAATTCTTTACATCCAACGCAACATTTGGTTGGTCGGGCTGTTAAATTTGCCTCCCTAAGTCGATCAAACAGCATGTTCAGAGAGTCAATGTGTTCCTCAAATGTTTCTGTTGCTATAAGGATATCATCCATAAAATTTGTTATACAGGGATTATTCAGAGGATCCAATAATTTTCTCATCATTCTAGAGAAGACACTAGGCGCATTCTTCAATCCAAATGGCAATCTATTAAACTCATAGTGTCCTTCTGAGGTACTAAAAGCTAGGTATGGTCTAACCTCAGGCTTTACTGGAATCTGATAGTATCCTTTACTCAGATCCACTTTTGAGAAATATTTAGCTTTATTTAGCCTGGCAAACAGCTGATTTGTATCCGGCAATGGATCCACCTGTCCTTCTGTAATAGCATTCAGTCTCCTGTAATCTATACAGAGTCTATGTTCTCCAGAGGGCTTCCTTAAGAGTACTACACCGGAACTATACGAAGACTCACTGTGTGAAATAATTCCTTCCTTCAATAGATAGTCTATCTCTTCCTTCAAAGCTTTCTCCTTAGCAAACGGAATCGAATATGGTTTCATACAGACAGGTGTGGGGTCTATCAGTTTCATATCATATTCCAATAGGTTTGTATGCCCTGGTCGGTCTGTTAACACCTCTGCATGATTATTTAGAACCTGTTGCACTCTCTCTTTCTGAGTTTTCGTTAAATGTGTACTGATTTTCACCTGTGCTGCTGTCTCACAGGGGTGTAATGGATATTCAAATGATGAAAGTGGTTCCTTTTTCATCTCCATGGCGATGGACAAGGTCAACAAGTGTGTCTCTTCCTGATGTTCTCTTTCCAAATATTTCTTCAGGAGATTCACATGATAGATTTTTTCTTTCCCCTTCTTATCTATCTTATAATTTGTTCTAGACACCTTCTCTAGAACTGTATATGGACCCTGCCATCCAATTTGTAACTTATTCTGACTCCCAGGCAAAAGAAGCAGTACCTTCTCTCCCACAGCCAAATTTCTGTCTTTCGCCTTCCTGTTATAATAGGCAGCATGTTTCTTCCTGGCTTGTTTCAAATTTTCATTGGCAAGTTTCCAGCCAGTTTTTAACCGAGTGGTCAGCTCATTCACATATTGGTATGAAGATGTAATGTTTTCCTCTGCCTTTTCATCAGTCCACGTTCTTAACAAAGCTACATGTGGACCTTTAATTGTGTGGACCTATTTGTCCATGCACCGGTATGGTCTCTTCCACTCGAAGCTTTATAGTGATGATTTTTTCCTCCCAGAATTATCATTCACAAAACGACCGCTACCAATTTTTCTTTTGGGGCTTTCTCCCCACTTAAAATTCTTGATGAGAGATTTCCTCCCTACATCCTCTTCCTCCAGTTTGTTTAAGTCCGATTGAGGGATTGTCGGCTTATCCTGGGGTAAGACATCTTTTTGCACTCTCCGCATAGTGGCCATTGTAAAACAGTTAAGTGAAGCTTGTCCGTGAAAAGGGGCTTCCCATTCCATTTGGTCCACTTTATCAAATCTATATTTCTTTTTATTATCAGGCCTAATTTTGCCCCGTGGCGTGTCCAGGTCCTGATCCATGTTCCCACTTGTGGGTGTTCCCTCATGTGCTATGCTACACCTTTCTACAAAATTCTCAATGTCCCATCTTGCTTTGGGCCAATAATAATTGTGAGCCACCTTTTGAATGATGGTACCTATCTTCTCATGGTCCCCATCTGGTTTCACATGTAGGCTCCTTATTAAGTCTGCCCTATATCTTTTTGGAAGAACCAGCTGTCCGTGACCTTTGGATCTAGCTCCAGTCTTCCTATACATCAACTTGTTTTTCATGTAAAAATCTCCCTTGCCTGGAGTTGTATGACAAGTTGACAATTTTTTGAAACAAGGCTTGAGTGTTTTATCCCCAGCCTGTGCCTTCCTCATCTCTTCTGGAGTGGTATCTAACATAATATCCTCCTCCTGTCTTGAGGTCGACCTGACCTGAAGGGTTGCCATATACACAGGTTTCCTTCTACAACGGTCAGTGTCATGATTGTTCATCTGACAATTTTTACACCACCTTTTTCCTTGGTTGAAAGATTTTCTTTCATCATATTTCCTTTCATCGAATTGTGGGAATTTATTTTTATTTTCATACCGTGGCCTATCAAATTGGTGCTTACCTTTATTTTGATCCCTAGGATCAAATTTATTAAAGTTCTGTGGTGCCCTAAAGTTATCCACTTGTTTCTTTTTATTACCTGTTACCTCTGCTTGAGCTGCTTGATACCTTTCAGCAACATTTAGCAACTCACCAGCCTCTCTGCACCTTGTTCCATGAGAAACTTTCTCAGGTCTGGAGCCATGGACTCTCTTAATTGCTCTATAAGGACCATTTCCTTAAGATCTTGGGTTTTCCCCAGAGAAGTCCATTTCTCCAAGTATGTCTCTATTCGTGCAGAGAACTGGTGATAGGTTTCACCTGACAGTAGTTTAGCATTCCTAAATTTTTTCCTATAAAATTCTGCATTCTTTTCATACCTTAACAAAAGAGCCTGCTTTAGCATGTCATAATTTTCCTGATCACCTCTGCTCATTTTTGCAAAAACTTCATAAGCTGCCCCACGAAGTCCCTGAGATAACTTTAAGCTCCACCTTTCTCTCTCTAACCCATACGTGGTAGCTAATAGCTCATACCTATTTAGGTAGCTCTCTATATCATCGTCTTTCTCAACAAAATGATCTAAATGAAAATTCATAGCTGAGGTTGAGGCTCCTTGAGTAACCGTAGCATCAGAGGCAAAGGGACTGGCACCATTTTCAGGAGCATGGCCTTGAAACTCAAACTCCCTTAGTCGTAACTCATGTTCCCTTTGTAATCTTTTATCTTCTGCTTCCCTTTCTGCAGCTAATTTCCTCTCTTCCCTTTCTGCAGCTAATTTCTTCTCTTCCCTTTCTGCAGCCAATCGTTTGTCTTCTCTTTCTGCCTCCAATTTCTTAGCCTCAGCCTCAATCTGCAACCTCTTAATTTCCTTGTCAGCCTCTAACTTTCTTTCGGCTTCAAACCTTCTTTCTTCGCGTTCAATAAATTTGTCACATTCCGTAGTAACATAGGCAACCATAACTTGCCCATCTAATCCTAACTCTTTTGCAGTCTGTACAGCAGCAGATCGAAACTTGGCCAGGTCCGCCATTGTCTATCAAGTAAGTTTCTACAATGTCTAACCAACAATTCAAATTCTAAATATATATAATGGACAACACAGGCACCGTGAGCTCAACCTTATTTAATTCCACCCAAGGATACCTTTTAATTCTTATATTCCCTGAAGTGAATTACCCCCAATATTTTTAATAGGGAAAGATTCAAAATCCCAAGAGCGAGACCCCAATATATGTGGTGAAGTGGGATGGTATAAATATTTATAGGGGACTTAGTGTACTGACTGAGATCAGCTGTGAAGGTATATATATATCTAATAAGAGTAGTGTATTATATATAACCTTACTTGCTACCACATATCTATATATCTCAGTCAGAATTATTCTGGAATAGTGTGATGACTACGTTATGTGTCTAGGGTATGTGTATGATGAAGTATAAGTCACAACAACAGACAGATAAACAATTTAATTTAATCCACTACTCTTAACAACACTGTGACACTCACATACATATAACACTCTATGAGAATATCTTAAAGAAGTCACTCGTAACTTTTCAAATAACAATATGTATTCAGGGCTGTCAATAATGTATTTGTGTCCTGATTCAAATACAAAGGAACCAGGAATCACAATCAATTTTAATTACAAGTATATGTACAGACTTTATCAATATGAATATTGTAGTGACATATATTATTAAAGATATCCTATGTGTGTCAGTTGTGTAGTGGTAATATGAGGTAATACTGGTTTTGTTTTGTTCAAGCTCTGTTGGTATTTGTCATCATGACTTCAATAGTTTGTCTTAGGGACTAGTATTGGAGATGTTCTCAGTTCCTGATATTAAGACAATTAAATTCCCCTCTGAATGTTATTTTTACAAAGTTATTTCAAGATGAGGGGACATAATGTTGAGCTCAGCTGGCCAAGTTAGCTTATCTGGCGTGATGGCGGCAGGAAAGGACTCCTCTGCTCGAATTCTACTCTGGGCTCTGGAGACACCTCACTGATAGCTAAAAGGACCAAGGAGTATGCTGTCCGACACTGGATTCAGCAAAGCTCTGACCAGGTGCTGCTCAGTACCATCAAGACCACTGTCCCACAATTCATACGAATAAACACAGATACGTTGATTAGCAATGAATTCTGGCACAAACTGGCACAAATTCCCATCTGCTTATCTTCCAGGCTTTTATTTTACACAAATATGAGCTGGCTTCAACGCACTGATGCTTTATCAAGCTTATTTAAACAAGTGGTTTCGAACTAATGCTCCCAAGTGTGTATATCAGCGAGTCTGACCAATGAGCCCCGTTTCGACAAGTGTTTGAAAAAATGTTACCTTTCCCCGTTTCCCCTAACAACAAAAGATAGTATTTATAGTCCGACCAATCGTGGTTAGGCTTTCATTTGTTGCGCTCCAATCAATTTGGAGTTTACATGGTAGGCTATTTCTGTAACGTAAATTTTTTTCAAACACGTTAAAAAAAAATCTTATGAGCAGAAATGATTTTATGCTGACAGGCACCCCCAATATTTTATTTTGGGTATAATTTATTAATTCCTGGACTATTTGCGTAACGTTTTACATATTATTTGTCAGCAAGCCCTAAGGAACCCAAAAATACTAATTTAAAGGAGCTACGTGGCTGCGTTCAAAATATGCAATTTCTTCTACCTCCTGTTTCGAAGATGTGATGTCTGGGTACTGTTATGTTTTCAACCGTAAACCCATCTAATGTTATCTTTTCTAATAAGAGTTTTTTATGATTTATAAACCTAACTCTGGGAAAGGGTAGTGTATTTTATCACTGTCCGTCTGAAAAAAAAATTAGTGCATGTAGACTTACACGCGTGATGGCAGCATTTGTGTATCGCGCAACGCGTGTTGCATGCGTTCCTGATTTTCAGCCCTCCCCTCTCTCTTTATCCTTTTGTCCATCTGTTCGTTCGTTTTGGTAACGCAGTATAATTAATGTTAGGATTAATTTAGGTCATTACGCAGTAGCTCTCAATGTTTTTCCAAGAAATACAGCACACGTTTCATTGAAGAAAGCGGGTAATAATACAGTAAGCTTTTATATCAACGTGAAAGCGTTACAATTTGCAGACGAAGCAGAAAACAAGGGGGATTTCGAGTACATTCTTTGTGACAGCACTGTCATTTTACCATTGCTCTTTTCTTTATTTATTATATGTATTTATTAGGCTTTATAATAACGTGCTGCTTTGTCTGCGCAAATCCGGAACATAACCACAGGTACTTCTGCCTGTAAACAAATAACTTTGTTCCACTGAACGTAGTACGACATTTTTCTCTTGATTACAGTCTAAATCTCATTAAATTGTTTTATATTACTTCAAAATTGGAAGAAAAGGTAAGAAATAAAAGCAACTTTCTGCCACTACAGCACGTCTAAAGTGTATAATTTCCAGCAAAGTTACAACCGAATCAGCAGTGAATGATAACCAACCTGATGTAGGCGTATCATCAATGTATATCTGCATATCAGTATCCAATAGGCCTACAGTTCAAATCGCTGATCCAATAGTGCCTTTCACTGCTGGCCCAAATCGATCTGATATAACAATGAACTTGAGCGCGAGCAAGAATAGTTCATCTCATAACACTTTCTGTGCTCAACCTAAACCTACGTACAGAACCATTGTGGACATTTCTTTTATCAACAATGTTCTCACCAATGTGTGTTGCAACATATGCAAGCAGAGCACATTGCACATAAGAACTGACAACACCAAGTCAAAGGGTTTCTCCCTCTTCTAGGAAGTTGTGTATGACACATGTGAAAAAGCAATTTCTTGAACGTACACATCCGAAAGGGAACCAGAAGGCCGTGACCCTCGGGGACATGCAATCAACAAATCTGCTGTTCTTAGTGCCCTCATGTCTGGAATGGGCCCATCTACTTTCAATTTCATCTGTGAGAACTTAGACCTCCCTGGCCTGCACCAGAAAACATTCCATAAATATGCAGATTAAATTTTTGATCATATGCATACCATGCACAACTCTACAGTATTTCAACGTCCCATCAGCATCGTTCGAGCTGAGCATGCTAAGAGTCAGCATCGTACCATTAATAAAAAAGAAGTCATTGATATCGCTGTCAGCTTTGATGCAACTTGGCTAACTAGAGGTCATAAGTCACTGATAGGTGTTGGCAGTGTTATCGACATCTTGACTGGCATGGTCATCGATATGCACGTTATGTCTTCCTTCTGTCACCTGCGAGAATACTGGTCAGTGGCAACTGAAAAACCAGCCTGACACATTTGAAAAATGGAAAGCAGAGCATCTGAATAACTGCTGCCATAATTACGAAGGGTCAGCCGGAATGATGGAGGGAAAAGCCTGTGAGGTTCTCTTTCTTCGTTCAGTGGCAAATCGCAAGCTACGCTACACTGTTTTGCTATCAGATGGCGATTCTAAGGCCTGCAACAGACTCTGCGACATCAAACCACATGGACCAGGAGTTGAGATAACCAAAGACGAGTGCACCAACAATGTCGCAAAGCGATTAGGCACTGCACTGAGGACACTCATTACTGACTGCAGGAAACAAAAAGTCACCCTTGGGGGAAATGACCATAGTCGTCTGACCCAAAATGCCATAAGAAAACTGTGTATTTACTACACCAGAGCCATCTACCAGCATAGTACAGCCCCAGAGATGAAACAAGCCATCATGGCTTCTCTCTACCATGGGTATTCAACAAACGACAAACCCCAAAATAATTTTTGTCTGTCAAGCGAAAATTCCTGGTGTTTCTATCAGGCTCCCATAGCCAAAGGAGAAGCTGCTGAACCCTTGTTCACACACTGCTAGACTACAACCTGCTCCATAAGCAATTATCCCCTATTTATGAGCGTCTTACTCTTTTTCTTCTTCTCGTTCGCTATTGTTTAGTAATGTCTACACAAGAAGTCAGGTTCTCTGGATGTATGTTGCTGTTATTTAGTAATGTCTACACAAGAAGTCCGGTTCTCTGGATGTATGTTGCTGTGGTTGAAAGTTCGTCAATACTCCCAAACAGCTTTGTGTGGATGTGCGTCTCTGTAGGCCAATGTTCAGTCCGCAATTGACTAAACATGTGGCAGTCTTGAAGGATGTGTTTAGCTGTCTGTGCTGCCTGTCCATACGTACATAGGGGTGATGGGACCAATCTCAGTCTGTATAAATGACTGTTCAGTCTGTTATGTCCTGTTCTAATACGGAACAGGATCACCTGTTTTGCTCGATCAAGATAGTGATAGTTGTCTCTTTGTTGGTCAATTTTCCTGATGGCTTTGATAAGGGTCTTCTTTTCCTGGAAGGTGATTGTTTGTTCTTTTCATTCCCGTGTTGCTCCCTCTTTTGCTAACGTATCTGCTCTCTCATTTCCTGGTATGCCACAGTGAGATGGTATTCGATGATTGTTGCATGTGTGCAAGCATTTGAGTTTGGCCAACTCGGATTGCTGCACCGTGGAACATCGCAATTGAATATATATTAACGACGTAGTATGCATATCTCTATGCATGACGCGTGTGTCTTTGTAAGGACATTCGACTTGTGGGTTTTTGACCCGAACGGCAGTGTGTTTTAGAAGTGTGGCCATTGCCACTTATATTGTGTGGTATAACCACTGGAAAGTGTGTGGCGTAGTCCACTTTTGAATTGTGTGGCTGGGAAGCCATTTGAGCAGTGTATTTCTTGAACCAAACGTAAGTCGTAGTAGGAATAACGCAGTTTGCATAATTATGGCAGATTAGCCTGGCGTGGTATGCCAAAGGAACATTATGTTACTAGCAATAGCGTAAGACTAGTATAGATGGATATTGTACAGCTAGCGGCAAGCGTAAGCCTAGTGTAACGGATATTAAACGACTAGCAGTAGACGTAAGCCTAGCATAATAAGTGTATTGCTGACTAGCAGGATAGTTAAGTCTAGTTAGCCTCTGAATTTATGCCAAAGGACATTGGCCGTTAAAAAGGAACTGACCTCTAACCAGGACTCTAGATAGAGATTGTGAACATGTGCTTATGAAATAATGAGAACTCTTACAGATCGTACATGAATGTGATGTGACTTTTGTTCCCATGTAGTTGGTGTCTGCTCATGGTATGAAATTACTAATTAAATATTTTGAGTCGTCAAAATCACAGTGTTATCAACTATCGTATTCGGAGTTGAGTTAAATGCTATTCATCCTCAACTGATCATGACCAGTGATGATTAATGTCTTAACACGCTGCATCTCACACTGCCAATATAATTAATAAGACAAGAGACTAATACAGGTCAGTCAAGGGTCGAATTTAATATGAAACACATTCAGCACATAATGAATCACAAGGGTTAAAGCAGACATTATCGATACCAACGAACAGTATTACGGAATCCTACAAAAGTGATAAGAACCCGAGGGACTTTGACTCTATAAACTGAATACGAATATAATAACTTGGTCATCCTCAAATACTAGAAGTCATCGAAGCACCCAGAACATACTGGGATCCCGAGAAGCCCGTAACACTATCTATCTATCTATCTATCTATCTATCTATCTATCTATCTATCTATCTATCTATCTATCTATCTATCTATCTATCTATCTATCTATCTATCTATCTATCTATCTATCTATCTATCTATCTATCTATCTATCTATCTATCTATCTATCTATCTATCTATCTATCTATTTATCTATCTATCTATCTATCTATCTATCTATCTATCTATCTATCTATCTATCTATCTATCTATCTATCTATCTATCTATCTATCTATCTATCTATCTATCTATTTATCTATCTATCTATCTATCTATCTATCTATCTATCTATCTATCTATCTATCTATCTATCTATCTATCTATCTATCTATCTATCTATCTATCTATCTATCTATCTATCTATCTATCTATCTATCTATCTATCTATCTATCTATCTATCTATCTATCTATCTATCTATCTATCTATCTATCTATCTATCTATCAACAGACTGACCGATACGAGAATGAATTTTTTTTTTTTTTTTTTTTTTTTAAGTCCATTTCACACATATTTTATAACATAACTACAAAATTCCAATAGCAAATATTGCCTCAATCTTGTAAAACAAACCTTACCGAAACCACAATCTTGTAAAACAATCCTTACCGACACCTCAATCATGTAAAACCTACCTTTCTACTTACCTACCTACCTACCTATCTATCTTTTTATCTATTTATCTATTTATCTATCTATCTATCTACCTACCTATCTATTTATCTATTTATCTATCTATTTATCTGTGTATCTATCTATCTACCTATCTATCTATCTATCTATCTATCTATCTATCTATCTATCTATCTATCTATCTATCTATCTATCTATCTATCTATCTATCTATCTATCTATCTATCTATCTATCTATCTATCTATCTATCTATCTATCTATCTATCTATCTATCTATCTATCTATCTATCTATCTATCTATCTATCTATCTATCTATCTATCTATCTATCTATCTATCTATCTATCTATCTATCTATCTATCAACAGACTGACCGATACGAGAATAATTTTTTTTTTTTTTTTTTTTTTAAGTCCATTTCACACATATTTTATAACATAACTACAAAATTCCAATAGCAAATATTGCCTCAATCTTGTAAAACAAACCTTACCGAAACCACAATCTTGTAAAACAATCCTTACCGACACCTCAATCTTGTAAAACCTACCTTTCTACTTACCTACCTACCTATCTATCTTTTTATCTATATATCTATTTATCTATCTATCTACCTACCTATTTATCTATTTATCTATCTATCTATCTATCTATCTATCTATCTATCTATCTATCTA
>JAMPIV010021240.1:0-50851 GCA_024509875.1 Oreohelix idahoensis | reverse complement strand
CCATTTTCTTTTACTATTTCCGCTTGTTGTTGGTTGAGAAGAGAAGGAGGATTGGGGCCCAATAATAATTGTGAGCCACCTTTTGAATGATGGTACCGGTCTTTCTTCACAGTTTCCTTCTGCAACGGTCAGTGTCATGATTGTCCATCTGACAATTTTTACACCACCTTTTTCCTTGGTTGAAAGATTTTCTTTCATCATATTTCCTTTCATCGAATTGTGGGAATTTATTTTTATTTTCATACCGTGGCCTATCAAATTGGTGCTTACTTTTGTTTTGATCTCTAGGATCAAATTGATTAAAGTTCTGTGGTGCCCTAAAGTTGTCCACTTGTTTCTTTTTATTACCTGTTACCTCTGCTTGAGCTGCTTGATACCTTTCAGCAACATTTAGCAACTCACCCAGCCTCTCTGCACCTTGTTCCATGAGAAACTTTCTCAGGTCTGGAGCCATGGACTCTCTTAATTGCTCTATAAGGACCATTTCCTTAAGATCTTGGGTTTTCCCCAGAGAAGTCCATTTCTCCAAGTATGTCTCTATTCGTGCAGAGAACTGGTGATAGGTTTCACCTGACAGTAGTTTAGCATTCCTAAATTTTTTCCTATAGAATTCTGCATTCTTTTCATATCTTAACAAAAGAGCCTGCTTTAGCATGTCATAATTTTCCTGATCACCTCTGCTCATTTTTGCAAAAACTTCATAAGCTGCCCCACGAAGTCCTTGAGATAACTTTAAGCTCCACCTTTCTCTCTCTAACCCATACGTGGTAGCTAATAGTTCATACCTATTTAGGTAGCTCTCTATATCATCGTCTTTCTCAACAAAATGATCTAAATGAAAATTCATAGCTGAGGTTGAGGCTCCTTGGCTAGCAGTGGCATCAGAGGCAAAGGGACTGGCACCATTTTCAGGAGCATGGCCCTGAAACTCAAACTCCCTTAGTCGTAACTCATGTTCCCTTTGTAATCTCTTCTCCTCCTTTTCTGCTTCCCTCTCTGCAGTCAATCTTCTTTCTTCTGCTTCCCTTTCTGCAGCTAATTTCTTCTCTTCCCTTTCTGCAGCTAATTTCTTCTCTTCCCTTTCTGCAGCTAATTTCTTCTCTTCCCTTTCTGCAGCCAATCTTTTGTCTTCTCTTTCTGCCTCCAATTTCTTAGCCTCAGCCTCAATCTGCAACCTCTTAGTCTCAGCCTCAGCCTCAAATTGTAACTTCTTAATTTCCCTTTCAGCCTCTAACTTTCTTTCGGCCTCTTTTTCTAATCTTCTTTCTTCGCGTTCAATAAATTTGTCACATTCCGTAGTGACATAGGCAACCATAACTTGCCCATCTAATCCTAACTCTTTTGCAGTCTGAACAGCAGCAGATCGAAACTTGGCCAGGTCCGCCATTGTCTATCAGGTAAATTTATACAATGTCTAACCAACAATTCAATCTCTAAATATATATCTAATGGACAACACAGGCACCGTGAGCTCAACCTTATTTAATTCCACCCAAGGATACCTTTTAATTCTTATATTCCCTGAAGTGAATTACCCCCAATATTTTTAATAGGTAAAGATTCAAAATCCCAAGAGCGAGACCCCAATATATGTGGTGAAGTGGGATGTTAGAAATAGGTATAGGGGACTTAGTGTACTGACTGAGATCAGCTGTGAAGGTATATATATATCTAATAAGAGTAGTGTATTATATATAACCTTACTTGCTGCCACATATGTATACCTCAGTCAGAATTATTCTGGAATAGTGTGATGACTACGTTGTATGTCTAGGGTATGTGTATGATGAAGTGTAAGTCATAACAACAACAGACAGATAAACAATTTAATTTATTCCACCACACTTGACAACACTGTGACACTCACATACATATAACACTCTAAAGGATATCTTAAAGGAGTCACTGATAACTTTTCAAATAACAATATGTATTCATTGCTGTTATGAATGAATATGTGTCCTGATTCAAATACAAAGGGAACCAGGAATCACAATCAATTTTACTTACAAGTTATATGTACAGAATTTATCAATATGAATATTGTAGTGACATATATTATTAAAAGTATCCTATGTGTGTCAGTTGTGTAGTAGTAATATGAGGTAATACTGGTTTTGTTTTGTTCAAGCTCTGTTGGTATTTGTCATCATGACTTCAATAGTTTGTCTTTATTGGAACTAGTATTGAAGATGTTCTCAGTTCCTGATATTAAAACAATTTAATTCCCCTCTTAATGTTATTTTTACAAGGTCATTTTAAGATGGGGGTACATAATTTTGAGCTCAGCTGGCCACATCAGCTTATCTTGCGTGATGGCGGCAGGAAAAGACTCCTCTGCTCGATTTCTCCCCTGGGCTCTGGAGACACCTCACTGATAGCTAAATGGACCAAGGAGTATGCTGTCCGACTCTGGATTCAGCAAAGCTCTGACCAGGTGCTGCTCAATAACGTCAAGACCACGGTCCCTGAAAACAAGAAGGATGTACCTTCTACTTCACAACTAATTGATACTCTAGTTCTACACTGAGCACAATACATCACAAACATTGAGTTCAGAGCGTTAGGCCAACTGTCAGCGTCATCTGAAATACTTTATACCAGTATTAACCTCCTTAATGGTTACTACGCCTCTGCAATTCCAGCATTATTTCTTTCTAGTCAATCATCTAGGTGTCAGTGTACTGTTTGGCCATTCCATGCCGTTTTACTTTCCTCCGACACCTTCTGTTCAGGCTGGAGCATTATAGGCTTTACATCATGTTTGCTACTGAACTACACATATATACAGGCATAAATTAACAATTCACATTCAATTTTCATTAAAAGATACTGAATGTTTCAAGCTTACCACAATTCATAGAATAAACACAGATACGTTGACTAGCAATGAATTCTGGCACAAATACTGGCACAAATTCCCATCTGCTTATGTTCCAGGCTTTTATTTAGCAAAAATATGAGCTGGCTTCAACGCACTGTTGCTTTATCAAGCTTATTTGAACTAGTGGTCTCGAACTAACGCTCCTAAGTGATTATATCAGCGAGTCTGGCCAATGGAGCCACGTTTCGACAAGTGTTTGAAAAAAATTTTACCTTCCTACGTCTCCCCTAACAACCAAAGATAGTATTTATAGTCCGACCAATCGTGTTTAGTCTTATATTTGTTGCGCTCCAATCAATTTGGAGTTTACATGGTAGGCTATTTCCGTACGCAAGGTTTTTTTAAACACGTTATAAAAAAATTTTATGAGCAGAAATGATTTCATGCTGTCAGGCATCCCCACTATTTTATTTTGGTTATAACTTCTTAATTCCTAGACTATTTGCGTAACGTTTTACATATTCTTTGTCAGCAAGCCCTAAGGAACCCAAATATACAAATTTAAAAGAGCTAAGTGGCTGCGTTCAAAATATGCAATTTCTTCTACCTCCTGTTTCGAAGATGTGCTGTCTGGGTACTGTAATGTTTTCAAACGTAAACCCATCTAATGTTATCTTTCCTAATAAGAGTTTTTCAGGATTTAAAAACCTAACTCTGGGAAGGTTAGTGTTTTTATCACTGTCCGTCCGAAAAAGTTAGTGCATGTGGCCTTACACGCGTGATAGTAGTAATTGTGTATCGCGTTACGCTTGTTGGGGTGGCATTAATAGCGAAACGCGTGTTTAATTTTGCATGCGTTCGGCTTTCTGCCTCTCCCTTCTCTCTATCCTGCTTTATCTGTCTTTTAGTTACGCTGTGTATGGGATGAATGAAATATTAAATTTAGGTCATTGTTTCAGCTTGCGTATCTCAAGTTTAGTACATGTTTCATTGAAGAAAGCGGGTAATAATATAGTAGGCTTTTACTATCAACGTGAAAGCGTTACAATTTGCAGACGAAGCATAAAACAAAGGGGATTTCGAGTACATTCCTTGTGACAGCACTGTTATTTTACCATTGCTCTTTTCTTTATTAGAATTTATTTGTTAAGCTTTACATCTACCTTTTAATTTATATATGTGGATTAGAATATTTCACGACACCTCCCCTCTTAAAACAGACATCCCATGTCAGTCCTTTATTCTATATACACATAGATAAATGTAAGTCAACTTGACTTTACTCTGCTGTGGTGCTATCATGGTTTTATGTAGTTGGGTCCATTCAGAGTAGGCACTACTCATGAAATCTGCCTCAGACTTCTACAACCAATAATATATTTCGGTTATGTTACTGAACAGCCGCAAGTGTGAGTGCTTGTCTTAATGCTGCTTCGCAACCCGTATTCACCATTTCTCTTCTCTGAGTCTGCGCAATGACATGTCCAGAGAACATTATATTTCCCTCAAAATGTACGTTATGAGGAGATAACATATACCTGGTGATAGCAGAGTTTTCGTAGTGGATCCCATAATCTTCTTATTATCCTGTATGAAACATTCGGAATATCCTCAATCAAAGAGGCAACTCAGGGATTCATTACGTTCCTCCGAAATGTTTACATCCAACAATTTTCTCATCATTCTAGAGAAGACACTAGGCGCATTCTTCAATCCAAATGGCAATCTATTAAACTCATAGTGTCCTTCTGAGGTACTAAAAGCTAGGTATGGTCTAACCTCAGGCTTTACTGGAATCTGATAGTATCCTTTACTCAGATCCACTTTTGAGAAATATTTAGCTTTATTTAGTCTGGCAAACAGCTGATTTGTATCCGGCAATGGATCCACCTGTCCTTCTGTAATAGCATTCAGTCTCCTGTAATCTATACAGAGTCTATGTTCTCCAGAGGGCTTCCTTAAGAGTACAACACCGGAACTATATGAGGATTCACTGTGTGAAATAATTCCTCCTTCAATAGATAGTCTATCTCTTCCTTCAAAGCTTTCTCCTTAGCAAACGGAATCGAATATGGTTTCATACAGACAGGTGTGGGGTCTATCAGTTTCATATCATATTCCAATAGGTTTGTATGCCCTGGTCTGTCTGTTAACACCTCTGCATGATTATTTAGAACCTGTTGCACTCTCTCTTTCTGAGTTTTCGTTAAATGTGTACTGATTTTCACCTGTGCTGCTGTCTCACAGGGGTGTAATGGATACTCAAATGATGAAAGTGGTTCCTTTTTCATCTCCATGGCGATGGACAAGGTCAACAAGTGTGTCTCTTCCTGATGTTCTCTTTCCAAATATTTCTTCAGGAGATTCACATGATAGATTTTTTCTTTCCCCTTCTTATCTATCTTATAATTTGTTCTAGACACCTTCTCTAAAACTGTATATGGACCCTGCCATCCAATTTGTAACTTATTCTGACTCCCGGGCAAAAGAAGCAGTACTTTCTCTCCCACAGCCAAAGCTCGGTCTTTCGCCTTCCTGTTATAATAGGCAGCATGTTTCTTCCTGGCTTGTTTCAAATTTTCATTGGCAAGTTTCCAGCCAGTTTTTAAACGATGGGTCAGCTCATTCACATATTGGTATGAAGATGTAATGTTTTCCTCTGCCTTTTCATCAGTCCACGTTCTTAACAAAGCTACATATGGACCTTTAATTTTGTGGACCTATTTGTCCATGCACCGGTATGGTCTCTTCCACTCGAAGCTTTATAGTGATGATTTTTCCTCCCAGAATTATCATGCACAAAACGACCGCTACCAATTTTTCTTTTGGGGCTTTCTCCCCACTTAAAATTCTTGATGAGAGATTTCCTCTCTACATCTTCTTCCTCCAGTTTGTTTAAGTCCGATTGAGGGATTGTCGGCTTATCCTGGGGTAAGACATCTTTTTGCACTCTCCGCATAGTGGCCATTGTAAAACAGTTAAGTGAAGCTTGTCCGTGAAAAGGGGCTTCCCATTCCATCTGGTCCACTTTATCAAATCTATTTTTCTTTTTATTATCAGGCCTAATTTTGCCCCGTGGCGTGTCCAGGTCCTGATCCATGTTCCCACTTGTGGGTGTTCCCTCATGTGCTATGCTACACCTTTCTACAAAATTCTCAATGTCCCATCTTGCTTTGGGCCAATAATAATTGTGAGCCACCTTTTGAATGATGGTACCTATCTTCTCATGGTCCCCATCTGGTTTCACATGTAGGCTCCTTATTAAGTCTGCCCTATATCTTTTAGGAAGTACCAGTTGTCCCTGACCTTTGGATCTAGCTCCAGTCTTCCTATACATCAACTTGTTTTTCATGTAAAAATCTCCCTTGCCTGGAGTTGTATGACAAGTTGACAATTTTCTGAAACAAGGCTTGAGTGTTTTATCCCCAGCCTGTGCCTTCCTCATCTCTTCTGGAGTGGTATCCAACATAATATCCTCCTCCTGTCTTGAGGTCGACCTGACCTGAAGGGTTGCCATATACACAGGTTTCCTTCTGCAACGGTCAGTGTCATGATTGTCCATCTGACAATTCTTACACCACCTTTTTCCTTGGTTGAAAGATTTTCTTTCATCATATTTCTTTTCATCGAATTGTGGGAATTTATTTTTATTTTCATACCGTGGCCTATCAAATTGGTGCTTACCTTTGTTTTGATCTCTAGGATCAAATTTATTAAAGTTCTGTGGTGCCCTAAAGTTATCCACTTGTTTCTTTTTATTACCTGTTACCTCTGCTTGAGCTGCTTGATACCTTTCAGCAACATTGATCAACTCACCCAGCCTCTCTGCACCTTGTTCCATGAGAAACTTTCTCAGGTCTGGAGCCATGGACTCTCTTAGTTGCTCTATAAGGACCATTTCCTTAAGATCTTGGGTTTTTCCCCAGAGAAGTCCATTTCTCCAAGTATGTCTCTATTCGTGCAGAGAACTGGTGATAGGTTTCACCTGACAGTAGTTTAGCATTCCTAAATTTTTTCCTATAAAATTCTGCATTCTTTTCATATCTTAACAAAAGAGCCTGCTTTAGCATGTCATAATTTTCCTGATCACCTCTGCTCATTTTTGCAAAAACTTCATAAGCTGCCCCACGAAGTCCTTGAGATAACTTTAAGCTCCACCTTTCTCTCTCTAACCCATACGTGGTAGCTAATAGTTCATACCTATTTAGGTAGCTCTCTATATCATCGTCTTTCTCAACAAAATGATCTAAATGAAAATTCATAGCTGAGGTTGAGGCTCCTTGGCTAGCAGTGGCATCAGAGGCAAAGGGACTGGCACCATTTTCAGGAGCATGGCCCTGAAACTCAAACTCCCTTAGTCGTAACTCATGTTCCCTTTGTAATCTCTTCTCCTCCTTTTCTGCTTCCCTTTCTGCAGCCAATCTTCTTTCTTCTGCTTCCCTTTCTGCAGCTAATTTCTTCTCTTCCCTTTCTGCAGCTCATTTCTTCTCTTCCCTTTCTGCAGCTAATTTCTTCTCTTCCCTTTCTGCAGCCAATCTTTTGTCTTCTCTTTCTGCCTCCAATTTCTTAGCCTCAGCCTCAATCTGCAACCTCTTAGTCTCAGCCTCAGCCTCAAATTGTAACTTCTTAATTTCCCTTTCAGCCTCTAACTTTCTTTCGGCCGTTTTTTCTAATCTTCTTTCTTCGCGTTCAATAAATATGTCACATTCCGTAGTGACATAGGCAACCATAACTTGCCCATCTAATCCTAACTCTTTTGCAGTCTGAACAGCAGCAGATCGAAATTTGGCCAGGTCCGCCATTGTCTATCAGGTAAAATTTTACAATGTCTACACAACAATTACCAAAAAACACAATATATATCCCAATGGACAACACAGGCACACATTACTTACCCTTCCCCCCCCTTCACCCCCAATACCTTTTAATTCAACCCCCCCCTCACCCCCAAACCAACAAAAACCCAACCTATCCTATCCAACCCCCCCAAAAAAACCACTTTCCCCCAACCCCCCCCCCCTCTCTCCCCCCCCCACAATATTATCCTATTTCATAAACCCCACAAAATTTTTTCCAACTATACATCCATCTCACCTCATATCCTTACAAACACACACCTCTCTACTATACAACACTCACCCCAACAATCAATCATCCCCCACACACACACACACCCCTACCTCCAACAACATTCCACTATATCATCCACCTAACATATACACTTTACATATACATCATCCTATACCTACCCCCCCCCCCCCCCTCCCCCCCCCCAAACCAAACAAACCAATTTACCCCCCCCAATCCCCCCCCATATCCCCACCCCCCACACCCCCACACCCTTTCACACAACCCTTCTACCCATCACCCAAAACCCCACCCCCACATACAACCAACAATATATATACATCCATCAATACCATCAACCCCACCCCCTTTCCCCCTTCCACCCCCCCCCCCAAAACCAACCCCTAACACATACCCTCCAAACACCCATCCACAATACTATATCCACAAACAACCCCCTACACACAATATATACCTATATACTATACCAATCTTACCACATTAAAATAATGACAAGAAGGATGTACCTTCTACTTCACAACTAATTGATACTCTAGTTCTACACTGAGCACAATACATCACAAACATTGAGTTCAGAGCGTTAGGCCAACTGTCAGCGTCATCTGAAATACTTTATACCAGTATTAACCTCCTTAATGGTTACTACGCCTCTGCAATTCCAGCATTATTTCTTTCTAGTCAATCATCTAGGTGTCAGTGTACTGTTTGGCCATTCCATGCCGTTTTACTTTCCTCCGACACCTTCTGTTCAGGCTGGAGCATTATAGGCTTTACAATGGGTGGGTTTGAAAAAAAATCGAAAAAAGGTGATTCGTCTTACGAGGAAAAAAGACAAAGAAAATAGTCTACGTTACGGCCACAAGGCCTTCGTCAGGAAAGGAAAGAAAGTGAAGTCTAGATAGGACACATAAAAAACTTAATAAAATAATAAAATAAAAACTGGGTACTTCCCTGAAGGCAAGAACCGAAATTCGCTGTCTGTTGAAGAGCGCGTGGCTGAACAGAAAGCGACTTCCGCCGCCGGGTGTACACAATACATACTGAAAAACTAAAAAACGAAACCGGACAATAAACTACCCAACGGGATAAAAGTGGGGACTGGAAATAGAAGAGGACAGAATGAGTGGGAGATAAATAAATATGAAATTAAAAAATGTATATGGCATACAAATAGAAGAATAGGATAAGAGTGGAAAGAGTCAAATAGAGCAAGAGAGGAAAGGGTGGACCTCAGACAAAGGTGTGAAAAGTGTTGAGAGACCGGCTGGTTTTAGACACCCATGCGGTGTATAAGACGGTTCTCAAGCTGTTCTCGGCTGGCAGTGTCAGAGGAGCAGGATCGGATCGCTGTGACCTGGATGTCGATGGGACCATGGTGGTCAGGAACTTCCACTTACGAGCAAATGAGATGTTGGATTTCTTCCGTAACAGACTTTATCCAGAACATGTTCTCACCTCTGCTCTCCAACGTGTGCTCCCCACTCTCGTCACCCTCATAAAATCCACTTCGGATAGAGTCAAATTAATCTTGACCCATCACCCTCATAGTACTACTGTCAAACAGATCCTTTTCCGCCACCTCCCTATCCTCCAAGCAGAGCCTGTGACCCAAGAAGTATTCAGTGAAGCACCTTTGGTGGCATATAGACGTGACAAGAACTTGAAGGATCTTCTTGTTCACAGCCGTCTCCCAAAGGAGAATGCCACTCACTTTGGCACACTACCCTGTGGTCGGATAAGATGCAACACGTGCAAGTATGTCACCTCAACCCAGAAGGTGTCCTTTCCTAAGGCTACGTACACCATCACTAGTAGCTTCACGTGTGAATCGCGCAATGTCATTTATACGATCATATGTAAACGTTGCTGCAAAACCTATATTGGCCAAACAGGCAAACGACTTGGGGACAGATTCAGCCAGCACTTAAATGACATCGCTCAGCAAAAGTCCACACCAGTTGCCATACACTTCAATGGTCCTGACCACCATGGTCCCATCGACATCCAGGTCACAGCGATCCGATCCTGCTCCTCTGACACTGCCAGCCGAGAACAGCTTGAGAACCGTCTTATACACCGCATGGGGTGTCTAAAGCCAGCCGGTCTCAACACTTTTCACACCTTTGTCTGAGGTCACCCTTTCCTCTCTTGCTCTATTTGACTCTTTCCACTCTTATCCTATTCTTCTATTTGTATGCCATATACATTTTTTAATTTCATATTTATTTATCTCCCACTCATTCTGTCCTCTTCTATTTCCAGTCCCCACTTTTATCCCGTTGGGTAGTTTATTGTCCGGTTTCGTTTTTTAGTTTTTCAGTATGTATTGTGTACACCCGGCGGCGGAAGTCGCTTTCTGTTCAGCCACGCGCTCTTCAACAGACAGCGAATTTCGGTTCTTGCCTTCAGGGAAGTACCCAGTTTTTATTTTATTATTTTATTAAGTTTTTTATGTGTCCTATCTAGACTTCACTTTCTTTCCTTTCCTGACGAAGGCCTTGTGGCCGTAACGTAGACTATTTTCTTTGTCTTTTGTCCTCGTAAGACGAATCACCTTTTTTCGATTTTTTTTCAAACCCACCCATTGTATTCCACGTCTTACCGCAGTTCCCCTCAACTTCCTCGATTATAGGCTTTACATCATGTTTGCTACTGAACTACACATATATACAGGCATAAATTAACAATTCACATTCAATTTTCATTAAAAGATACTGAATGTTTCAAGCTTACCACAATTCATAGAATAAACACAGATACGTTGACTAGCAATGAATTCTGGCACAAATTCCCATCTGCTTATGTTCCAGGCTTTTATTTAGCAAAAAATATGAGCTGGCTTCAACGCACTGTTGCTTTATCAAGCTTATTTGAACTAGTGGTCTCGAACTAACGCTCCTAAGTGATTATATCAGCGAGTCTGGCCAATGGAGCCACGTTTCGACAAGTGTTTGAAAAAATTTTACCTTCCTACGTCTCCCCTAACAACCAAAGATAGTATTTATAGTCCGACCAATCGTGTTTAGTCTTATATTTGTTGCGCTCCAATCAATTTGGAGTTTACATGGTAGGCTATTTCCGTACGCAAGGTTTTTTTAAACACGTTATAAAAAAATTTTATGAGCAGAAATGATTTCATGCTGTCAGGCATCCCCACTATTTTATTTTGGTTATAACTTCTTAATTCCTAGACTATTTGCGTAACGTTTTACATATTCTTTGTCAGCAAGCCCTAAGGAACCCAAATATACAAATTTAAAAGAGCTAAGTGGCTGCGTTCAAAATATGCAATTTCTTCTACCTCCTGTTTCGAAGATGTGCTGTCTGGGTACTGTAATGTTTTCAAACGTAAACCCATCTAATGTTATCTTTTCTAATAAGCGTTTTCCAGGTTTTTTTAAAACCTAACTCTGGGAAGGGTAGTGTTTTTATCACTGTCCGTCCGAAAAAGTTAGTGCATGTGGCCTTACACGCGTGATAGTAGTAATTGTGTATCGCGTTACGCTTGTTGGGGTGGCATTAATAGCGAAACGCGTGTTTAATTTTGCATGCGTTCGGCTTTCTGCCTCTCCCTTCTCTCTATCCTGCTTTATCTGTCTTTTAGTTACGCTGTGTATGGGATGAATGAAATATTAAATTTAGGTCATTGTTTCAGCTTGCGTATCTCAAGTTTAGTACATGTTTCATTGAAGAAAGCGGGTAATAATATAGTAGGCTTTTACTATCAACGTGAAAGCGTTACAATTTGCAGACGAAGCATAAAACAAAGGGGATTTCGAGTACATTCCTTGTGACAGCACTGTTATTTTACCATTGCTCTTTTCTTTATTAGAATTTATTTGTTAAGCTTTACATCTACCTTTTAATTTATATATGTGGATTAGAATATTTCACGACAAGAGCGAGGCTGTTGCATGGTCCATGATAACTCCCGATGTCGATCAAGATCGGGACGCCACTTATATTGGCTCTTGTTCAAACATCATCACTTCTTCTGATTTGAGGTTGACTATACGTAAGTATATCACTTATTAACAATGTTTTGAACTTCAAATGTAAAATTTACAATAGTTTTAATATTATTTAGCAATTCAACACGATCGCACAGTTTGTGTAACAGCGTGGATTGAATGTGTTATCACCACTTCAGACATTCGCACATCAATCATAATTAAAGTAGCTGATGCTGTACTGAAATGTCCGGACTAGCAGGCACTAGTTGATAATCTTAAAATTCTCCGAAAAGAAGATATATATATGAGATGAAAAACCTATGGCAAGGCACAAGCAAAGAAACAAAGTTACAACTGATCAGAGCATGTATATTCCCAGTAGCAACATACGGCTGCGAGACTTGGACACTCAATAAAACAGTTGCAAAAAAGATTACATCATTCGAAATGAAATGCTACAGAAGGATGTTGAGAATACCCTGGACAGAAAAAAAGACCAACAGAGAAGTACTGCACTCACTAAACGTACAGGAACATTGGCTCCTAAATACCATCGCAATAAGGAAGCTGAAATTTTTCGGTCATATAAAAAGACATAATAGTCTGGAAAAAACAGTGATGGAAGGCATGGTCCCTGGAAAAAGGGGAAGGGGTCGACCTAGACGACGGTGGACCCAGGACATCACAGAGAGTCTGAACTTGTCTTTGGCTGATGCAGGTCGACTTGCCCAGAATCGTGATGCGTTCAGAGCAGCTGTAATGGAGACAACGTTCTGGAAAGAATATGTCACATGATGATGATGATATATATATATATATATATATATATATATATATATATATATATATATATATATATATATATATATATATATATATATATATATATATATATATATATATATATTAAATTAAGGATGAAAAATATCCCGTTCAACCTCTGATGGGTTATAATTAGGATACATATTGTTTTCAATTCCAAATAATATGAAAAAAAAAATCAAGAAGAAACTCTGAACAAGAACAAGCCATTAATAGTAATAGTACATGCAATTCTCTATACATGTAAAAAAAATAATAATAACTTCTGGAATTTTATTGTTCCAGATGACTCCTACTACGATGCTATGAAAAACCATTTGTAATGACTGGGAAGGGTTGCCGTCCAAAGGTGCCAGCTGTCAATCTGACAAACAAGGTCCTTGCACAACTTTATTATCTGAAGGAAGATGGGAATGCAACATGGCTTGAGGTAGACTGCTTGTAGATTTTTTTTTTTTCATAAAGCAACAGACCACAAAGTAACACACTACAAACAGATAAAAAGTGAAATGGAGAAGAGGAAGGAGCAGATAAAATAAAAGTAGAGAATGCAAGAGTGACGACGAAGAACCCAAAACATAGACTGGAATGGAAAAAACGGAGTAAAGAGTCAGAGAGGGCAGTCAAAGAAAAAATTAAACAGCAAATAAGTGACAACAACAGGAGGAAAAAAGAGAAAGATATTAAAAATGCAGAGAAGAAGATAGAGTTATATAACACAATCATAAGCCAAAGGGGTCTGTGCACCACAAAGCAGGATGTGGATAAAATTTGTAAAGGACGAAATGCCCTTAGAAATCTGAAGGCTCAGTTAAGATACTTACTTAGTCGTTCCCCTTCTACCGTGAGGTGTAGAGGTAAGATACAGATAATTAATATTGAATGATAAAGACATTAATATTGAATGATAAAGACATTAAACTATCAGGAAATATCAAAGAATTGTATTTTGGACTTCTGAAGCATTTAGGTTTTGAGGCGTCATTGCCCTCTCGCAGGGACAGAGTGCGCCATGATCATTCTTCTCCAGTTAAAAAATGTCTTTTTAAATGCTAATAACCAGTTGTTTTTAAAAAAATATAGCGTTTAGATGTTGCTAATTATTGTTTAGATGTTGTTAATTATTGCCTACAAATTTTCTTTAATGAAATATGGACAGTATCTTAAAAAAACAAAATTTTCCTCATTTTCACATTTTTTTCTTCCCCTGCGACAAATTGGCCTCTGGACACATTTTAAAAAATCATACAAGAACAAATAAATGTTTAAATCCTCTGAAAAAAATTGAGATATATTTGTTTAGTATGCAGATTAATATGTACAAATTTAAAGCTTGTACATTTTATACATTTTGAAATATGATGTTGTGAATATTAACTTTCATTCAACAAACTATATTTTTCGGTAATGTGTTTTGCAGATTTGCAATTTTTGATCTCAAATATATTGATAATTATTCATGATGTAGCCCTATAGTTTTCTTTGTGTGATCAGTATATTCCAGACTATATGCTGTTTGTCAGAGAAAGTTGTAAGATTATATTTAAGAAGACGGCAGTGTTCTGAAGTTGGTGTGATGTAACTTTTTCAATGTTGCGAAGTCCCCACACTTTTTAAAATGCTATAACTTTTTTTATTTGTTGTCCTATTTTAAAAAATAAAGTACCAAATTTCATGATTTACCAAGGGCTTCAAAACTACATTGTTTTCTCTGGTGTTTCTGTGCAAACAAAAATCACTTTGTGGTACCTATTTCTTCTCATGAAGTGCATATTTCATGTCTAATGCCATCACACAAAAATGTCTCATAGTATTATTCATTATTCAAACTTCATCTTCCTTTCAAATTTTGTCCATTTTATTTCTTTCGTAATGCATCGGCTATTCGAACTGAAAATACATAATGGCAGTGCGACAGTATCTACTTACATGTTAAGTATAATGATACTTAATCCTTGTGTACAATTACACAATATAAGAATACTTGGTCACAAAAAAATATGTTGACAACCTCAACATAAAGAGCCAGACTGTGGATATACGTCTATCTGCATTGCTCTTCTTTTCAGGACTGACGGGTATAAATTTCTCGCCGACAAAATCGCAGTGGGCTTGAGCTGGCTACGTTTCTCATTGGATAAACATCACGTGCCAAAGGCGTGATGTCGCTATCTTTAACCTGCATCCTTATATTTCTATGACAACTGTCGGGTAAATTTAGCGTGCAATGTCTCAAACGCTGACCTAGTTGATTTCCACCACTTTGTACCCTACTCTTAAGTTTCTCGAGTTACTTTTATTTTAGTTAAGAATTCTGCTTGTTTATTATAGGGAATGGTATTTTTTTTTTTTATATTTAGTTATTATGACTAGACTCTAGCACGAATAAATGCTCAAGTGGTCGGTCAGACAGCCACAAATGAATGCACGTTTTGTTGATATAATCAAGCAATCAGATAATGAGATGTCCAAGCCTGAAGATATCATAAGACAATATTTCTTTGCATTTGTACCACGAAAGGAGTACGGAGCCTTTATGACAGAAGCTCTTCTTGGACAGCTTGAGCAAATGGGATTACCAATTGATCATCTGCGTGGTCAAGGTTATCATAATGGGAGTAACACGTACAAAAGAAAGTCCAGGACATAAACCCACGTGCCTTTTTTTGTGCCCTGAAATGCGCACTATTTAAACTTTGTAGTCAATGATGCCGCCTAAGTTGTCTAGAAGCAACTAGTTTCTTCAATTTGGTTCAACAGATCTATAATTATTTCACTGCATCGACTCAGAGTTGGCTAATTCTAATTAGCCATGTATCAGACTTAGGCATAACTGTTAAGCCATTGAGTGAAACAAGATGGGAGAGTCGGATTGATGTTTTGAAACCACTGAGATATCATCTGGGTTATATATATATATAGCTTGATATATATATATATATATATATATATATATATATATATATATATATATATATATATATATATATATATATATATAGATATATATATATATATATATATATATATATATATACTGAAGCACATTAAAAACGCACCACCTGTATAATCCAGGAACTGAGTGTGAAATGTAAATATAAGTGTTTACAAGTTTACATATTTGGAATCTTTATTCATTTTCCTATGAATCCATGCTGGTCATTAATTTGTACATTTGATTGTTATGAAATTAATTGCATTCTGTGCAGGCAAGGGAGAAAACCAAAAATACAAAAAAATGCACGTGCGTTATCCTGCTGGAGAAGCTACAAGTCTGGATAAATTGTGAACGCAGGAGCAACCAGTGCATCCAGAACCTCATCTCGATATGTCACAGCATTAACATTTCCACGGAAGACGTGAAGAGGCAAGCGATGGTGAAAACTGAATCATCCCCAAATGTGAATACTGCCACCTCCAAATCGGTTGACACAGCAATCTGCAAAGCGCTCTCCACACCGTCGCCAAATCCGCATACGTCCATCAGCAAAGGATATGTTGAATCTGCTCTCGTCTGTGAATAGGACAGCATTGCACTGCAGTCTAGTCCATCTGACATGTTGCTCTGCCCATTGCAGGCGCTGCTGACGATGTCTGTGAGTCAAGTTTGGCCCAACATAATGTCGTCTTGCAGTAAGGCCTGTATCTCTGAGTCGTCGTATGACTGTCATTCAAGAGACTTGCCCATGTCTACCCACTATTGCTCTTGCTGTTTGACTTGCCGGGAGAGTACGATTCCTTAGGTAACTCAGCACAATATGACGATCTTGCGCAGGGGTAGTAACTCGTGGTTGGCCACTCCGAAGTCTATCCCGGGCACTGCCAGTGGTTCCGTAATGTTCATTGAGACGTACAATAGTGCTGTGGTGGCAATTCATCCTTCTGGCAATGGCCCGCGAGCTCCTTCCGGTCTCCAACATACCAATGGCTCGTTGGCGGTCGTTTTCAGATAGTCATGGCATTTCAAGCACATGTACTGGGTGTTTTGTCTCAACGGCCTTTTTATTCCGAGTATACTGCCACAACGTGTACACATTTTCAGGGTCATAGCTGTTGGGAATCGTGTTGCACGTGTAACTTTCATCGTTTTCATGTAGTCTGTACACAAACCCGTGGGTTGAATCATGCACTTTCCATTCCAGCAGCCATTCGCTCTCTACCTCTTGGCAAACACGGGGAAAATCCATTCCCACACTTTTTTTTCCCAGCTTCTCGGCATCAGTATATATAATAGTGGTGCGTTTTTAATGTGCTTCAGTATATATATATATATATATGTCAAGCTTTAATATAGATCTTTGATTATACAAGCCTAACAGTGTTATCTAGAAATACTTCCCGAATTGAAGCTAAGGCCATTGCTGATACAGTTTGCACGTTCAGGGTTAAGGCATCCCTTGTTACATGGTACAACATAATTTTTGAAGTCAGTCTTGCAAGAAGCTACTACAAAATAAGGAAACTGATTTAATTTAAGCTACAAGCCAGTTGCAAGTGACCAAGAATTACCTTGTGGGCTGCAGGTCTGATGAGGTTTTTCAACAAGTTTTGATAGATGCAACTGAGATTGTAAAAGTTCTAGAGATACTACCAAACTTTGAGACAGAACAAGTTAGAAAGAAAAAAGAGAAAGAAACGGCAGTTTGTGCATGAGGCACAAGAACAGGCACGATAAGAAACAAAAAAGATATTCAAAGTAGGTTTCTACTATACTGTCATAGACATGGCCATACAATCTGCTGAAAAGAGATTACAACAGCTATAAAAATATAATGCCTGATTTGGTTTCTTATATGATACATACAGTATCAACAAAAAAATCTACTGAAGATGTAATTAAGGCCTGCAAGAATTTGGAAAAATCATTGATGCACGATGGAAACAAAGATACTGATGCTGAAGATCTGTGCTGTGAACTTACAGCAATAGCTCGAAGACTTCCAAAGTCTATGCCGCCACAAGGAGTACTCTCCTTCATACTACAACAAAAAAGTCCTGGATTATGAGCCTAATATTTTCTGTTGCTCTAAGGATCCTTCTCACACTTCCAGTGTCAGTGGTGAAAGCAGTTTCTCGAAGCTCAAAACGTATAAAAATGTACATACGCTCAACTATGTTGCAAAAGAGATTAGTTGGCTTAGCAACAACCGGTATATCCATTGAACATGCCATTGAATCAGCACTTGACCTGAAGTAATTAGTGACACCATTTGCAAAGGAAAAGCAACCACGCAAAGTGAAATGTTGATGTGCCTAAAATTGAAACTTTTAAGTGACTTAAATTTTATCATCACAATTTACAAGATTATTCAAAATAATTTGTGTGCTAAAACTTTTTCTTTTGTATTTGAGAAAAATAATCAAAGATTGTTGTATTACTTATTCTCGCATTTAAAAATAAATTTAGCAGTTTCAAGTTTTGTGCTTTTCACTTTTTCTATAAGACATCTGCTTTTGAAAATTGAACTTTGCAATTTTTTGGTAGGGTTTTTTTGCAAGAAATTAGCTTTGCCTAGGGTGTAAAATAGCCTAGCACCAGCACTGCTAATGAGCACCTTTATCCTTTCAGATTCCCTTACATTCGATAGCGGAATCATACGCTGGGGTATCTGTCTTTCACAAACTATCTTCCTTATAGCTATGGACTTCTTGAGGTAGGAAACATAAGAGAGAATTCCGGGATATATTGGACATGTGACAAACACATAGACCTTACTTTTGCAGATGATCCGTGACTATTATCACATAAGCAAGAGGACATGCCGGAAAAAGCAAAGTCCCAATAGAAGCAGCAAAAACAGGATGTAATTAAAAATAGGAAATGAGAATAAACAACAGGCAAACGGATGTGGTAAAGATCAACGGTCAGATAACTGAAGCTTTACTTACTTGGGAAGTAGTATCAACAAGGAAGAACGAACAAACCAGGAAGTCCATTTCATGATGAATAGAGCCAGATTTAGTCTTCAAACTCTCTGCAATCAATCTGGAAGCTCTGCAGCTCTTTCCCCAAAAAAATTAAATTAAGTTGTGGAACACAAACGTTAAACCAGACGTACTCTATGGCTCAGAAACGTGACATATTACAAAGAATATCACGTCTTCTTCTTCTTCCTCGTTCGTCCTGAAAAGGACGTTGGTTGCGTTGTGTCTGTTTACGCCGTAGCTGTGATATCTGCGCCTTTCGGTCGACACATCCGACTTCAGCACGGCATTTTTTGGGACCGGGTTTGCCTTCCCTCTGCGATCCCTACTCTCTCAGCCAGACTGCAGTGATGCAGCCTGTTTCAGGACCACCACGTGGAGGTGGAGTAGGGTCTTGGTCAGCTCTGGTTCGCTGACCCTGATGCAAGCAGTCAAGCTATGGGTCGCTGACTGCATTCTCTATTGCTGCATCTTTGGGTCCCATATCACGTCTAAGCCCCAGACATTCACCTACAGATGTATCCGTCGCATTCTCTGCATCAGTTGACTAGATGTAACAACAATGCTACGATGATTCTATCTTTTTGTCATCCTTTTAGTTGTTAGCTCCTTAAGGAGAATTGCTCTACCACTGCAGTTGTCCTCCTTCCAGCAGGAGGTTTGCGACACAGCAGTTCAAATGTTTTTGCGGTATGGTTTTCTGTAATAATTTGTTTCACCTGATGAAACTTTTAGCCATATACAGACTCCTTAGTTCACTTTTATTACATTCTTGGTTACGTGTAGTGGCCTTAGCGAGTGGCTACGATGTATGGCGTCGGCCTGTAGTTCTAGAGAGACCGGGTTCGCTCCCATAACAGGGAATATGGAAGTTGTTTTTTTTCACAACCAGTGGTTCCTTATGCCATACTCGCCCCTGATCTACTGGATAATGAGATCGGATGCCTAGTCTTCTCGGATAATGGCTAAAAAAATAGGAGGTCCCGTGTGCAAGTTGTGAATATAAAAAATCCCTCGGCAGTTGGAAATCGTAAGGAGTAGGCCACACGTCGCTGCCCTGGCAGAAGTTTTAAAAAATTAGGAAACCTACCCACCACAAAATTATTTATAGAATGTTTAATTCCTGTATACACACGTTGGGTCCTCGCCGGTGCTACGGAGTTTGTGCACTGTGCTAAGATCCTCCTTGTGTGATCTAAAGGAGGAGATTGGAGCAGTGATGGGTTTGTCCGTGTGCTATTAAGATGGTCCTTAAAACCAAACCAAAACAAACTCAAATATCAGGTCCCAGGTTCCACAAGCGCGTGTACTGATTTAACCCTGCCATAAATGTACATGTCACAGGTGTGCCACAACTAAGTCTTACAGTAACTGTGTGTATATAATACAGGTGCATGACAAGTAACTCCTACAGTACCTCACCTGTGCAGAAAATGTGCATGATAAGTGTCGCGAGCTGTCTCCCCTGCTCTGCAGTAGGGGGGTCCACTAATGGTCAAATTTCGAGTAAAAGGAATGAGTTTAAAAAAAAAAAATAGCACCCTTCTCTCAAGATTACTCTTGGCAGAGATATAAATAGAAGACTGCTGTATCTATTTCAGGGAGTTTCACTGGGGTTTTTGTTGTTGTTATTTATCCATCGGGGCTTGAGCTCTCGCCGTTCGGCCCAATGCCATGTAGTGATATCTCCGTACAAGGTGTTCCACTTATCTGGCCTCGGAGGAAGTAGCATTTTCTAACATCATCGAGTGCTGGGCACTTGAAAAAGTGGTGGTCAACAGTTTCGTAGGGGTAGTTAGGCTACATAGCTAGCACTCTGGAGAGTGTTGTGGTTGGATTCTGTTCAAGTGACTGTTGAGTGGTATATGTTGTGATCTGAGCCGAAAAATGGTGCTCTGGTCCCTCCTTGTAAGATGGTCGATGTTGTCATTAGGATCAGGATCGGTCTTATGTCTGTAAACCTCTCTCCCGGTGTTTCCCATCTGTTCAGCCAAGTTTCTTTGTTGTTCGTATGAGTGATCTGGTTGTTTGGAGAGTTGTTGCTGCGAGTGGCTGTTCTTGTTTTGTTCCCTTCTTTGCTAATCTGTCTGCTCTGTATTTACCTGGTGCATTTAAATGACCAGGGATCCACTGCATAACTGCAAAGGAAGTGATAAGCTTATGAGCATCGAGGATTAGTTTGGCTAATTCAGTTCTACAATATGCACTGCCTTCCAAAGCTTGAAGAGCAGACAATGAGTCAGAAAAAAATGACGATATTTTGAACCTTTGAAGGAAACACAGGGATTTTTAGAATGGCAAGTATAATTGCTGAATCATCTAAGTTTGTTATAAACTTTGTATTTCCCCGCCCCTTCTATGAGAAATATATGTTTTGAACTCGTATTTAATTAGCCCTCAGCTGAAGGTGATTCAGCAAATTATTAATTGTATGTTAAGTTCTGAATATGGTATTTTTTAAAATGAGTTAAACGGGTCTAGAAATCGATTCACTCAATCCATGGATGGACTCCAACAAAATTTTTATACTTACAAATATACATATATGTACAAGAGATTTATTTATGTAATATTTGATCAACACGGTTAAAATAAATCAAATTGATTTATCAAGAAAATACAAGTTAATTTAAGGTGTGTCATCCTTGGAAAATATTATGTTAGTGGATTTAAAGAAAATAAAGCCCGTATTCTGTGCCAGGACTGGGTTCTTAGCTTGCAATGTGACAATGTCGTTGACTTCATTTTCAGTTACTGCTGGTTCCCAGTGGAGTTTTGACTGTTCCTTCTCTTCAGGAGTCGAGCGGTTTGGTAAGCACGTTCCTGGCAGTGCCGGAGTAACTGCTCAGGTTGCCTCTTCGAGTGTCCTTTAGATCGTCCGTTATAGATGGTGTCCAGCGTCGACTTCTGACAACTAGTATCAACAACTGAGAGAAAACAATACCTCTCGTAAATCTTCAGTCTCCTGATGTAAGCATCAGATGACCTCTGCTTCCCTCCATCATTTCATCTTCCTCAGAATTGTACCCAATGCCCCTGAGCATTAAATCTCAGTCCATCGAGTCAGATGGAAGTGTATTAGGAGAGCGAAAGAATGCAAATTAATTATATATATATATATATATATATATATATATATATATATATATATATATATATATATATATATATATATATATATATATATATATATATATATATATATATATATATAAGAAGACGATGGTGATGGATAGGACACACACTGATGAACCCTGTTGATAGCATTACAAAGCAGTCCTTGTTCTGGAACCCCCAGGGCAAGAGAGGCAGAGGTAGACCAAGAAGCACACGAAGAAGAGAGCTGGAAACAGAGGTAAAAATGGTGAGGAGAACGTGGGAAAAACTTGAGATGAAGGCACGTGACAGGAGGACTTGGCATGTGTTTGTTGAAGGCCTAAGCTCCTTAAAATAACCCTCCGCTCCCCAAGGAGCATAGGCCTTCAACAAACACATGCCAAGTCCTCTTGTCACGCGCCATCATTTCAAGTTCTTCCCACATTCTCAAGAGCAGAATCAGGTACGCTTTTACAACTGAGCAGACTGGAGCATGACGCTACTAGGTTTCGATCCCGGAACCTGATTATTCTGCCGCGAGAGAAAAGTGCTCTAACCGCTCAGCCAATTGTATAATAGCGAAGTATACAACTAACTAGCAAGTCATGCCATCATTCGCAGACACATAATACGCATGCGTAACAAATAAATCATATAATAATTGTATACAGATATCACAAGAATGCAGGTTTTAGGCATAATCAATCTATGCTTTTGTCTATGACCCCGGACCTGCAGGGCCCTTTCGCACAGTTATATGCTTGTCGATACAACATGAATTTATTTACTATGAGCCTCGTAAGTTCACACTTACCTAGGGGTCTAGTATAACCTAAAACCCCCACTGAATACAAGTATGCAATTTCTGGGAACGAATTGACTAAGAGGTATGGCGTCCGCCTCGAGTTATAAATGTACCGGGCTCGATTTGCAGTCGAGGGAATATAATTATTGTAAATTGTTTCCTTAAAACCGAACCAAACTAAACCAATTAGCGGGTCGTACAATGCCATGTGTAGCTCACGGGGTCTCTGAAGCGACAAATAAATAATATGGCTACCACTCCCTCATGCATGTCGTAAGGGGTGGCTAAATGTGGGGTGGTGCACGTAAAACAAAGTGTTACAGAAATTAATATATAAATTAAAAAATAATATGGTATGAAATCAGTTTTACAAGTAAACGGTACACATGAGACAAGGGACGTTTCGGGTTTTACCCTTCGTCAGCCACAGTTACGAACAGGTGACAAGGACAAGAACTACATATAGGTACTACAAAGGTCTATGATGATGAGGAAAACTTCAAATGAGCGATACAAGCAGATGAAACCACGGTGATGAGCGAAACGATAACAGTAATAATGCAAGAAAATCGTGAAACCAGAAAGACATGTCGAAACAAGAAAGTAAATAATCAACGAAACGAAGACAGAAATGAACAACAATATTAAAATGCGTAAAAAATCATTTAGCTGAATCGAAGAAAGGAACATTCAAAATGGCTGAAAAAAATAAGGCGTCATTACAGAAATTAACAACGCAAGAGCACATAAATGCTTTGATGCAGGCTTCCTGCGAGGGGACTAGCTGTAGGGGTGGTTCCATGATCCATAAGGAGAAAAATAAAGGAAAAAAAGAATTCCAACAATAATTGTATACACATAATACGGGTAGCCCAACAAGTAAATCCAATATTAATTGTATACACATAATATCCAACAAGTAAGTCCAACAATAATTGTATACACATAATATCCAACAATTAAGTCCAACAATAATTGTATACACATAATATCCAACAAGTAAGTCCAACAATAATTGTATACACATAATATCCAACAATTAAGTCCAACAATAATTGTATACACATAATATCCAACAAGTAAGTCCAACAATAATTGTATACACATAATATCCAACAAGTAAGTCCAACAATAACTGTATACACTAGAGGTGGGCAAATCGACACACTCCGCTGTTTCGAGACAGTCGGCTCAGTGATTTAAACTGTGTCGAAACAGTGTGTCGACACAACGGCACTATTGCCCGTATCGGGGAGAAAGAAGTCTCTAATAGACAGTATACATTACTATACATGAACTGTTTTTCCTTGCACGCTACTGTCGTGTGTGAAAATCTATGGCATTTCGTGTGACCACAATGCAATATTTTTACACAAGTCTTCATTATGATGAAATAAAACGGAGATATGATGATAGCTGCAGTATATGTGAAAATAATAATAAAAAACAACAATAATAATAACAGTAATAATAAACATGATATCAAACTAGAGTAAGCTAGTTTTGGTAGACAATGATTCAAATCCACACCGAGTACACAGATATCAGCAGAGCTAATAAAGTGTTCATTACATTTATACGAACACACGGACACTTTCAACTTTAACATAGTGCCTAAAACATTGACAACTGCAGCACTGACACAATTTCCAGTGTCTATAACTTCTCAGCAAAAATAATATCACTTGTAAAATCAAGTCATCATAACACATCCCTGAAAAATATAACATGTTTGATATGCCATACTAATGTTCCGAACGGTTCACTCAAATTTTACAAAGGCCCACGGATTAGTGAGACAGTGTGTCTCTGCAAAACAGCGAGGCATACAGGAACTGAAACTGCTTCGAAACAACAAGCAGGCTGTGTGTCGAATATTTCGGACATTCTGCTGTTTCGAAGCATTGCTTCGACACATACACAGTAGCCATCTCTAGTATACACATAATATCCAACAAGTAAGTAAAAAATAATTGTATACACATAATATCCAACAAGTAAGTCCAACAATAATTGTATACACATAATATCCAACAAGTAAGTCCAACAATAATTGTATACACATAATATCCAACAAGTAAGTCCAACAATAATTTTATACACATAATATCCAACAAGTAAGTCCAACAATAATTGTATACACATAATATCCAATAAGTAAAGGTAAAGGAAAAGGAACCCGTTACACGCCCATTGAGGCATACTGGGAATATGGTGTTAGGCCCATATTATCTTGACCGTCGGCACACTAAGAGTGATGTGGTTGGCATCACGCCGGCCGCCTTACGTTCCCAGAGTTTCTCTGGTACCCATTTAGGGCTGGGTCGACCCAGGAGCCGTTTGTGGCCTAAAAATTCCCACCTCATCTGGGGATCGAACCGTAGACCACTGCGCTAGGAAGCCAGTGCACTAACCACTATGCTACCGCGGCTCCCTATCCAACAAGTAAGTCCAACAATAATTGTATACACATAATATCCAACAAGTAAGTCCAACAATAATTGTATACACATAATATCCAACAAGTAAATCCAACAATAATTGTATACACATAATATCCAACAAGTACGTCCAACAATAATTGTATATACATAATATCCAACAAGTAAGTCCAACAATAATATTATACACATAATATCCAACAAGTAAGTCCAACAATAATTGTATACACATAATATCCAACAAGTAAGTCCAACAATAATTGTATACAAATAATATCCAACAAGTAAGTCCAACAATAATTGTATACACATAATATCCAACAAGTAAGTCAAACAATAATTGTATACACATATTATCCAACACGTAAGTCCAACAATAATTGTATACACATAATATCCAACAAGTAAGTCCAACAATAACTGTATACACATAATATCCAACAAGTAAGTCCAACAATAATTGTTTACACATAATATCCAACAAGAAAGTCCAACAATAATTGTATACTCATAATATCCAACAAGTAAGTCCAACAATAATTGTATACACATAATATCCAACAAGTAAGTCCAACAATAATTGTATACACATAATATCCAACAAGTAAGTCCAACAATAATTGTATACACATAATATCCAACAAGTAAGTCAAACAATAATTGTATACACATATTATCCAACACGTAAGTCCAACAATAATTGTATACACATAATATCCAACAAGTAAGTCCAACAATAACTGTATACACATAATATCCAACAAGTAAGTCCAACAATAATTGTTTACACATAATATCCAACAAGAAAGTCCAACAATAATTATATACACATAATATCCAACAAGTAAGTCCAACAATAATCGTATACACATAATATCCAACAAGTAAATCCAACAATAATTGTATACACATAATATCCAAAAAGTACGTCCAACAATAATTGTATACACATAATATCCAACAAGTAAGTCCAACAATAATTGTATACACAAAATATCCAACAAGTACGTCCAACAATAATTGTATACACATAATATCCAACAAGTAAGTCCAACAATAATTGTATACACATAATATCCAACAAGTAAATCCAACAATAATTGTATACACATAATACGGTAGCCCTACAGGTAAGTCCAAGAATAAGTGTATACAGTAGCGGATCTACACTTTTGAGGCACTGAAGCGTGAACTCTTGGAGGAGCCCCGTTTATTTAAAAAACAAAAATGTTGGAGGATGGAACAGAAACGTATTATAGAGAAAACTGGACTTGGAGACCCTGAATCTCAAACTTCATTAGCTTCATAGTGGATCCGCCTCTCATTGTATACATAACGCAGGTATGCAGCAAGCAAGGTATGCAGATTCGTCCTACAATAACAATATACAAATAATACAAACGCCCAACAGGTAAGCAACGATAACATGTAAACTGTAAGCGAAAGTGATATTGCCGTTATCATTACCAGCTGCATCTGGCAGTGAAGTAAACGACGTGCAAGAATACATGAATCCCAACTTTTGCTGTTCGTTTATCTCTTCCTGTCCACAAGTCTTCTTAATCTGGTATATTTTTTCTCCAGCTGGCGTATGTGTAGAACGGTTATTGCAGTAAAGTTGTTTAAGTGCTCCAGGGACCACTGCTGCAAGAGTATGTGAATGCTTGATGCAGGCTTCCTGCAAGGAGACTGGCTACAGTGGTGTCTCCATGCTCCATAAGGAGTTTTGTTTTTCGTACGCCCGCTTTTACTCGAGGCGAAATCTCAGGTTAGTATGTCTAACCTGAGACTGATTTTACGTGAGTATCTTTTTGTTCTTGCACAGAGACAGGTGTCCCTCGCCATTCAGGCAGATACTCGCCGATTTCGGAGGTACTCATTAGAGCTGGGTCGGCTCAGGAGCCGCCAGTCCCTGGTCAACGACACTCTTTCAAATGTACTCGTCAGGGCTCGTGTTAATCCAGTCCAAATCCCGTTCGACGAAAAATCTTCAAATGTCTCATAAGGAGTGAAGAGGAAAATGATGAATGAATGAAATAACGCATAGATACTTAAGTATAAATACCAGCTCTTTCAGGACGTCGGAGCCGTGGAGTCGGTCGTTTCTAATGGAGTCGGTATAAAATATCTGGATCCCGAATCCGAATTTTATATCATATGACTACTAAAAATATGTAGTCGGAGTCGGACTTCTAAGATTCGGGAGTCGGAAAATTATAAAGGCATTAAGAATGTTTTTTTTTTTTCTGCAACTTAACAGTAATAATTTGCTTGCTATGAAAGTTGGTAACGTCTACAATGGGAAAATACCTTTCGGGAAAATACGGAAACGTGATAAGGTTACCAGTCCCATGCCCACACTCATGTTAGTCGCCTTCTAGTCGCCTACATGAAGAAGCAGTAGTCATATTCTGTATGTGTTCCCTTAAGAGACCTCCGGAAACTATACGGGAACTGGTGCCTTCACTGACTCAAAAATGAAGGAAGGAAATTTTGAGGCCGCTTACCCTAAAGTCCAACAAAAGCTATTTCATAACTCTTTACAACTTTGATCTGCACAACAGTATGCATCTGGATAAACCACGGTCAGACTATAAGCTTTCTCCTGCTGGGTCAGATTCAAATATTCATTATGTTGCGGTTTCAAACTTGGATTTCATGACCGTCATCTCCTGTAGAATATTATTTCTCATCTCAGATATCTTGGACTCTGTAGAGTCTGAGAGGTAAAGGTAGTTTCATAGCAGATACTACCATAGGGGAGGGAAGTGTTAACAACTTCACTATACTAGGTCCAGCATCGAGAGGTGGAGTGACCAGTTCCATTCCTCCCTGCTTTTCCTTCCCTAACTCAAGAGCAAAGTCAGATGCCCATTTACAGCTGGGTAGACTGGAGCATGATGATACCGTGAATCGAACCCGGCTCCTTTGCCGAGAGAGACCAGCGCACTGTCTGAACGCAGTCCTTGTGGCAGTGACCTTGTGGCAGTGACTTTGCGTTAGTTCAGTATAAATGTGTATAGTGACCCAGGTTCATTAACTTGTAGCTGTCGGTGAAGTTAATCATCTCTATGTCTTTGTCTTACTTATGCTGAGAGGTTAAGTTGATCACACGACAACACATATGACTTCATTGACATCTGATTCTAGGTTGACAAGAAGCTGTCTACGTTTTCTATCTTTTATTAAATCACGAATGTATGTAAAGAATGTAGAATATAAACGCTCAATACATCGAAGCAGCGCATCTATTTCAACATCTCATATAGTTCTCATCACATTGAACACTATTAGTTCATATAAATTGCTGGATGGTCACGAAGAATATTTCTTACTGGATTTCTTCTTCGTCTTCAGTTAACTTGGTAACTTTCAATTCTCTACATTGGCTTGGGTTATGGTAAACTGGACTACCTCCAGGGCATGAAAATTTTACCCTTCAGCCTACACTGTTACATAATTACTGTCACTTGAAATCACCACTGTTATGCCATCTCTATAAACACATGGGGCACGAATTTAGTAAATGTCAGTGTGGTAAAGTGGGATGATATAAATATTTATAGGGACTTAGTGTACTGACTGAGATCAGCTGTGAAGGTATCTGTATCTAATATGTGTAGTGTTTTACAGATAACCTTACTTACTGCCACATATTTATATCTCAGTCAGAATTATTCTGGAATATTGTGTTGGCAACGTTATATGTCTAGGGTTATGCAAATGATGAAGTGTAAGTCACCACAACAACAAACAGATAAACAATTTAATTATTCTACCACACTTGACAACACTGTGACACTCACAAACAGTCAACACTCTAGAAGACTATCTTAAAAGATTCAATGATAAATTTCAGATATATACAGATGTATTGATTTTTTTCTACAATAGTGATCCTGATTCAACTACACAGTGAACCAGGCAATATAATAACATGTAATTTCAAATATTATGTACACAGATATAAATGTGGTCTTTGCATTGACATACAATATTAGTATTCTATGTGTGTGAGTTGTGATGTGGTAATATGAGGTAATACTGGTTTTGTTCTTCAAGATATGTTCTTATTGGTCATCATGACTGCATGTGCTTGTGTATGTTGGAACTAGTATTGGAGATGGTCTCAGTTCCGAACATTAAAACAATTAATTGCCCCTCTTTAATTAATACAATTTATTTTTAAAGGAGGGGTACAAATTGTTGAGCTCTGTTGGCCACGAAGGGCTTAACTTTCGTAATGGCGGCAGACTTCTTCACTGGTTCTGAAGACACCTCACTGGGTACTACAGGGACCAAAGAGTATGCTGTCAGCCTCTGGATTCAGCAAACGCTCAGACCAGGTGCGGCTTCAATAACTAGGACCACAGTCCCTGAAACAAGAAGGATGTACCTCCTACTTCAGAACTAATTTATACTATCTGGCTAGACTGAGCACAATACATCACAAACACAGAGTTCAGAGCTTTAGTTTAACTGCTATCTTCTTCTGAAGCAGTTTACTCCAGTATTAACCTCCCTAATGGTTACTACGCCTCTGCACTTTCAGCTATAAGTCCTTCCATATCATAAGGTAGGTGTCAGTGTACTATTTGGTAATTCCATGTAGTTTTACTTTTCTCCGACACCTTCTGTTACCAACGGGCTGATCACCCGTTTGCCAGTCACTTCGATTACGGAAACAACAGCAAATGGATTGATTTGCCGTTGCCCTAAAGACGCCAATAGGCGTGATGGGAAACAATGGCAAAGAAAACCTATCTGCTGTTGCCCCAAGATGCCACTAGGCGTAATGGCCACTGACTGCTTTGACGGTCGGTGGCTAAGGACGGAAGAAGAAGAAGAAGAAGAAGACACCTTCTGTTCAGGTTGGAGCAATATATATATAGATATAGGCCTTGTCTCATGTTCGCTACTGAACTGCACATATATACAGACATAAATTATCAATGTACATTCAATTTTCATTAAAAAGAGATCAAATATTTCAACCTACCACAATTCATGGAAATAAACACAGATACGTTGACTAGCAATGAATTCTGGCACAAATACTGGCACAAATTCCCATCTGCTTATGTTCCAGGCTTTTATTTAGCAAAAATATGAGCTGGCTTCAACGCACTGTTGCTTTATCAAGCTTATTTGAACTAGTGGTCTCGAACTAACGCTATCAATTAACTATATTAACAGACCTGACCAATCAGGCCATCTCTACCCAATCGTTTGAAAAAAAGTACTCTTACTTCCGTCTCCCTTGACAACAAAAGATAGCATTTATAGTCCGACTAATCGTGTTTAGCCTTACATATCATTCCATCCAATCAATTCAAATGTAACTTGTGGCCTATTTCCGTACAATGGTGGTTTAAAATTCTTTCACTGAGCGACTCCGAGTTTTTAGGTTGTCTGACACCCTCATTATTTTCTTTTGCCTGTAATTTATTAATTCCTGGACTATTTGCGTAACACTTAACATATTCTGTGTCAGCAAGTCTTAAGGAATCCAAATATATAAGTTTAATGGAGCTAAGTGGCTGCGTTCAAAATATGTATTTTCTAGGATAGTCGTGTAGTTGTTTTTTTATTTTTTATGTTAGAACCGCCACCTGTCCTGCTGTACTGTCAGACTAATGTCAGGATTTCGGACATAAAACAGTAGAATGTCAGGTTTCCCCAATAAGCGTTTTTCAGGTTTTAAAACCTAACTCTGGGAAGGGTAGTGTTTTTATCACTGTCCGTCTGAAATAAAGTTAGTGCATGTGGCCTTACACGCGTGTTAGGGGTGGCATTAATATAGCGAGACGCGTGTTTAGTGTTGCTTGCGTTGCTGCCTTCAGCCCTCCCTTCTTTCCATCTTAGTCTCTGTTCGTTCGTTTTGGTAACGTAGTATAATTAATGTTAGGATTAATTTAGGTCATTAATTAACTTGCGTATCTCAAGGTTTTTCTTAGAAATGCAGTACCCGTTTTATTGTGTTGTGGAAACGCTTGTATGCTGCTATAGGCTTTAATATTAACGTGGAAACGTTACAATTTGCAGACGAAGCATAAAACAAAGGGGATTTCGAGTACTGTCATTGTGACAGCACTGTTCTTTACCATTCTTCTTCCTTTTATAGAATTTATTTGTTAGGCTTTACATTTACTTTTTAATTTATATATGTGGATTTAGAATTTCACGACAGTCAGTTGAATGTCATTGATACACGTTGCGCGAAGATGTCTCAAAATACTACATACCAGGTTCTTGTCTTGATCTAGTTCGATCTTGAACTATCGTTGGCAAAACTGCTTTCAGACATCATCGTCTTTACTGCACGCTGCAGCCTCACAACCTCATGCACGATTGTGACGAAAGCTTGTCCAATACATCTGGATGGTTCTAACACAATGGCGGCCTCAAATAGCTAACTGTATGAGCCATTTGCCAGTAGAAAAGTACGGAGAAGAGAGAACAAATCTCGCGTGTGTCTATTTATAGACCCGAAACTAGCGGAGGTCATGTGTCCCTTAACTCATGAATTAATTCCCCAGCTTATCTATTCCCATTAATGTCCCTTTGATTAGATTTCCTATCACAACCTCTAACTGAACTACTTCTGCACAATTCTGTAGCTTGACTGCAATTCTTCTCGTACATTTACACTGCAGTGTTAATCGTCTGATGTAATTCAATCACTTCCGCTACCGCACGCCGCGCTTTTCCACACATGCATGTGTGCTTGCGTGTGCGAATGTGTTACTTAGAAGTGTGTCCATGTGTTTATGTGTGATGCCTTACAGTACTGAGGTGTGTGCATGTACTTTTTTGTGTCAGTGCATGGATGTATGTATAATAATAGATTATTGACTACGTTTCAGAGAGAGGAGAAGAAGTGGGAGATAGAGATAGTGTGTGTGTGTGTATGTGTGTGTAAGAAAAAGGGGTGGGGGTGGGGTCCGAGAAATACAAACTGCAAAAATGTCGGAACAAAAAATAAAAGACAAGCAAAATAAAGAACAAAAGAAAGATGTCAATGGAAAGATGATTGAACTTCATCATTTTACTTTGCGCTCCTTACGAAGCATGGTGCCACTAAAGGCAGCTGTTCCCTTTGCAGGAAGCCTGCACCAAGCATTCACGTGCTACTGCAGCATATGTTTCTGTGGCACTTGGTTTTACATAATGAGGATACTAGCCTCATACACAACCTCATATTAGTCGCCCTGTACGACGTGCATGAGGGTTCAGTAGGCCTATTCTTTCTTTGTATTTTCAGAGACCCCCCCCCCCCCCTTCCCCGGAACTGCACGAGGCATGAATGGAATAATCATACAATTGTTTAAAAAAAATTTTGGCGAGTCGTGTTTCGTCCAACCTAGACACAGGGTCCGTCGGTTATATTAGGGTGCATGTCTAAATATAAAAGACCTTGTGGTCTGGGAAATAAGCTCATCTAAAACATAAACATTTTAACACTTCACAGAAAAACATACAAGCGTTAACCCCCCTATGGTCTTTGACCGGCTGCCTGGCGATATTGGTTACATGCCGCAGACGGCAGATGCCCCACCAACAGCTGAAAAAGACAACAAAATTTACGTCTGGCGATGCAGACAGGCGTCTGTTAATTACCCGCCGTGATAATCCAGTCAAATCCCTTTCGCCCCGACCAGACTTCATATCACCAGCCTGCCTGACTGCTAAAATGTGTGGATATATTTGCCGGTTTTTTTATATTTTTTTAAAATTATTTTATTTGTGCACAAGAGTAATGGTTTCCATCATGCTTACTGTCGTAAATTTATTTTGAGAGAAAAGAGTCTTAGAAATAGTGGTCCGGTTTAGAGTGGAAAATGATGATGGAAAGCTCAGTGATAGAAAATGTAGATATTAAATAGTTGCTTCACAGCGTGCTGGAGGAGAGTAAAGACAGACTTATTTACGACAAATCGCTTCTCTCAATCTTCTCTTCCGCTCTCCTGGTCAAACAATTATTTGCCAGTTTTCCAGACTCGCATCTGCGCGCACACCGATTTGGTGTTTTTCACACACACAGACGATGTAGATACAAACTATATTAAACGAATAGGGGAAAAGTTGGGCTGTGGGTATATCCAACACACAGAACTAAATGAGTTTATGTGATTTTATTCACTTTAAACATCAATCACTAACAAATATCAGGTATTACATAAATTATCATAAGTACACAAATGCAAATAACAAATATGGGAGGGGTGAAGAAGATTGGTATCGACTAAGCCCTTCCCGCTTATTAGACAAAGACAAACCCAGTCCAGAGATAGATAATATCAGGAACGTAGGTACGTTAACCTAACAGTGAAGTTAATTACTCTGAAAGAGGTGTTACAAAGTTAGGTATAGGTGATAGAAAAAAAGAACTGTTTTTCCCAGCTGTTCTTCCCTTTACTAAGCAAATGGAAAGGAGGGGGTTTTTTAAACAGAGTTAACCAATTAGCAACTCCCCCTTAAAGGAACAATGCAGGGAATACAGAAAAAATTATATTACTAGGCAAGAAAGTTAACAACAGGTTTACAAAAGAAAACGATTAAATTTCCTGTCATTCATACACACGCGTGAGGATCCACACTCATATACTCACACACTTACCGAATGCAGCCTCAGACGATCCATAAAAAGTATATAAAAACAGCAAGATATCTTTGACATATGAACTGTCTAGTCCTTCGATGTCCCGCCCCAGATGTTTGCGAGGGTTTGTTGGTAACAAATATTCTCACTTATCGCAAGACTTGAAGACTAAGAGTTCTCGTGTTTTTATTATATATATAAAAGGAGTCTATGGGATGGCACTAATCCAGTTCGGCACAGGGGTGAAAATGAAGTGGTCTCTTTTAATCCTCCGCTATGGTAAAATTCCTTCAATGTGTGATGATAGTTTTATTAAATCCAATTGAGGAAAAAAAACTAGGCTGTCACAGTCAGGAAAATATGTACTCTCTCACAGTAAACAGTAAATATAATATCGCTACTGGCGATGAGTACCTTCCAGTTTATCTTACAGGTTTGTAAGGGTAATTTGATGATTATTCTTTAAAATGTTCTTGGGTGGGCTTTATTTCATTTAATTCTGACAGCTAGGTCGCAAGGACCGCCACAAGATTATATTTTAAAAGAAATGTTTCTTCAATATGACTGGAAGTTTATAGGATGATTTCTTTATTTCTTTCTTTATTTAGCTGGGACCGCAGGTACGATCACTCTGTGTGAAAGAAAAAAAGACATGTAACATACCGAAAAATCAAGCGCGATAAATTTCCCGTTAAGCCTATAATACACTCGAGTATTTAATTATGTATTTAATAAACACTGCGCGAATTCTAGTGGTTAAAACACATCTATAAAACTAGGACTTAACTGAATTTATTAATTATAAATTCCTTCGCGACTTTAAAAGTTAATTTAAGCATCTATTATCTTTTGAAATAATATAATAGATAGATCATTATATTTACAACTGGAACTATTGAGATGGTTTAATTTAATAGATTTAAATTAACACAAAATCCATTGAAATAGAATGACTGAACTAGACCACTGATCACTTTACGCAATATATATTACCGCTTTGCACAGAATAGAAAACACTGCAAATTTATATATAAAATCCAGGGGAAAATCTATAACAAGATTTCAATAAAGCTAGTGCTTCTGTAAAGGTCTGGCCAGCGAGTGATAACGTGTCTAGTCTTCATGGTCTATTTAGCTAAAATGGAATGTAAGTTGAGTGGGACATGATAAACTTGACAGCTTATTTGATCTCACGAACTTTTGGGGATCTGACCGCCAAATCAAGAGAAGAAGCCGCACCCTGGTCTTCGTATCTCCGTTCGCTGCTGCCCGTTTCGGTTTCCCCGTTCGCTCGGTTCTACGATTGACACCGAGACGCGAAATTAGCGGCAAGCAACTGCGTCTCGTATCAGGGACCACTACTGTCTTTGATAACGCCGATAGTCTCCCCTAAAATCCCTCAGTTCGTCTCTTTGATCTTGGTCGCTGTGCCTGTTTGATTCTGGCGACGCCCCCCACTGGCCAAGTTAATTAAAATAACTGCCTATGATTGTTCAAGAGATGTTAGTGGGCGTGATTTAATCTCTCCTTAAATCAATGCGATGACCAGAATCAACGATAGGTAAACTTTCCGCATATCAATCAGCAAACGTGTTTGCCCTCTGTGGAACAGTTTCATAGCTAATGAATCCACGTGAAAGAATAAACGTTTTTACAAGAAGTTACAACAAAGTTCAGGGTCAGCCGAGTTCGTCCATCACAATCGTCCCCTCTTTTGAGACGTGAAAACGTGTTTTCATGTTTGATTTATGACGATGAAGCTGCCCTGATCGGTAACTTTTGGATGATTGGTATCTTCACCTTCCTGCTCTTCCTCTGTAGTCCAGTTTCTACTCAGGAAATCAGCCCCGACATTCTGTCTTCCCGGAATATATTCCACTTTGAAAGAATAAACGCTTAAAAGAAGCGCCCAACGCATGATCCTTGCGTTAAATTCTTTATTGGCACCAAGAAATGCTAACGGAGCGTGGTCTGTTTGCACCGTGAAAGATGTACCATAAAGAAACTCATGATGGCGTCTGATACCGTCAATCAGAGCAAGACATTCCCTTTCAACTACGCTGTAGTTCCGTTCCGCTTTATTTAATTTCCGACTGCCATAGGCAACTGGAAATAGCATGTTCAGGTCACTGTCATCGGCTTGAAGCAGTGTTGACCCGATGCCCTGACCTGACGCGTCGACTCTCAGTACAAAAGGTTTCTTGAGGTCAGGCAACCTCAAAATGGGGTATGCAGACAACTGTCCTTTCAAAGTGCTATACGCGTGTTCGCACTTTTGATCCCATATGACCTTATCAGGACAACCTTTCTTTGTGAGGTCAGTCAGAGGTGCCGTCAGTCCGTTGAAGTTCTGGATGTACTTCTGATAGTATGCACATAGCGATATGAAGGAACGTACGTCTTTCTTCGTTCGGGGTCTTTTTGCTGCCATTATTTTCTCCACGTTCTTCTTAATAGGCCAACTGCATCCGTGAGAAATAGTGTGCCCCAGGAAGTCTAACTGTTCAAACCCGATGAGACATTTGCTAGGTCTGGCTGTGAGACCCGTTTCCTGTAGTCTCCTGAGGAGCATAGCAACCGTAGCAATATGTTCTTCATAGGTTTCCGATGCAATTAAGATGTCATCCATGAAATTATGGATATGGGGACTTTGCAAAGGTTGTAGAAGCTTCCTCATCATCCTGGTGAACACTCCTGGTGCATTATGCAAACCGAACGGCATCACGTTAAATGTGTAATGTCCTTCACTAGTGCTGAAAGCTAACAAAGGTTTAATTTCCTCCTTGACTGGTATTTGATAATAACCTTTGCTGAGGTCAATCTTGGAGAAGATCTTTGCTTTGCTGAGCTTGGTGAACAACTCAGAAACAGTTTGGAGAGGTTCGGGCTGGAATTCCGTTACCGTGTTTAGCAACCTGTAATCAATGCACAGCCGAACTTCCTTATTGGGCTTCTGCAACAGCACTACACTCGAGCTGTAAGGAGATGTAGACTCACTGATAATTCCTGCCTGACGCAGCTTGTCTATTTCTCCGCGAAGTGCATCAGCTTTAGCGTACGGGATGGGGTAAACTCTGGTTTGAACAGGGGTCTCGTTTGTTAATTTCATATCAAATTCAATGAGATTTGTTCGACCAGGTACATCCGTTAAGACTGCACTGTACTGTTTTAGTAGAGCCCTGGTTTCTGTTTGTTGTTCTGGTGAGAGATTGTCGCCGAACTTGACATCTTTAAAGGATTCTGTGGGTTGCAATGGATACTCCATGCAACCATCATCATCTTCCTCGTCTTCCGTTGCTATGGCGACAGCCAGGAGATGCTCGGAGGATGGCACCAGTCTTTCCAAATATTTCTTTAACAGATTTATGTGGAAGACCTTCTCCTTTCCTTTGATGGAGATCTTGTAGTTGGTACGTGAGATCTTTTTAAGGACGGTAAACGGTCCTTGCCATCCGATGCGAAGTTTATTGCTTCCGGTTGGAAGTAGCAATAGGACTTTCTCCCCTGGTTGTAGTTCTCTCTCTTTTGCAGCTTTGTTGTATCTTTTAGTAATTTTAGCGCGGGCTTTCTTAAGGTTGGTAGTAGCTAGATCCCATCCTAGCTTTAGCCTTTCCTTAAGCTCAGATACGTACTTGCTTGCAGAGACGACTGTCTCGTCAGCCTTCTGGTCTGTCAGGGACCGAAGTAAGGCTTCTAGTGGCCCCTTAATAGGTCTGCCAAATAAAAGTGTAGCTGGCGCAAAACCCGTAGACGCTTGGGGTACCTCTCGGTAGGCGAATAAGGCAGCCGATATATATTGGGCCCAGTCTTCCGGTTTCTCCTGACCCAGCTTACGTAACATCATGGTGAGGGTACCGTTAAAACGTTCCACGAGCCCATTTCCGGCCGGATGGTAGGGACTTGTGTGGATATGTTTGGCCCTCAAGATCTTAAAGATCTCCTCCATTAACAGGCTACGGAATTGGGATCCATTGTCCGTCAAAACTTGTTGAGGGAATCCCAACCGTGTAAAAATTTGCACAAGGGCTTCTGCGACATGCTTGGAATTAGTGCATGGTAGCGGTTACGGCTTCGGCCCACATAGTGCAAGTGTCAACTAAGGTCAGGATGAACCTGTTCCTTCTTTTGGTCTTTTCCAGAGGACCAATAATGTCGACAGCAACCCGTTCAAATGGAGTCCCTACTATTGGCATTTGCCCCATAGGTACTGGGGGTGTCAAGTGCTTGGGTGCTACCCGTTGGCACTGGGCGCAGGATTTCACATACCTGACAATGTCAGAGTTCATTCCTGGCCACCAATAGTGGTTTTTTATTCGCTGAATAGTGGCGTTTTGTCCCATATGTCCGCTAAAGGGAAGAGAGTGCCCCATTTCTAAGATCTGGTTTCTGTACTGCGTCGGTACTAGGAGCTGGTTATTCCCCGTGTCCGGGTTGCCCGTTCTACGATACAATACACCATCCTTAGAAAAGATGTCTCCGTTGTGTCTGGGGTCCTTAGCCATGGGCAGTTTTTTTAAGCAGGGCGCCAGAGTAGGGTCCTTTTGTTGCGCCTCCTTCAGTTCATTTGGCAACAAGTTTGGCGCAGGCTCCCTCTCCTTCTTGGCTTGCCCTCTTGTGGTTACCGCTGCCACAATCGGCTCCTTAGGTCTCCCAATGAACACATATCTACATCTCAGGATAACTGGGTAGATCGGATCATCCATTATGGCCGCTTTAATAACTCCTCTGACAAAGTCAGAGTGTATTTCTACCAGTGCGATAGGAAGCGTCCTGGGTGCGTCACTCCTGAAAACTCCACTAAGTTTGACGGTTTCCTCTGTCTCCTGACCTGGTTTGACTAGATGTCTAGCAACAATACAACTAAAACTTAGTCCAGTGTCAAAAAGACAAGTAGTAGAGGTAATATTCAAAATTACAGTTCCTCGAGTTGAGGGTCGGTCCCCCTCAGGTTGAGAATCACTGACATTGACTCTACCTTTCGAGGCTGTATGCAAACATCCAATGCGGTTTGCACCGGTTTGTTTGCCCTGATCAGACGTTCCTGGTGTAGGGGTCTTCCCTTTTCCTTGACCTTGGTGGCCGCGCTGCCACGTAGGCTTGGTGGGTTGATCAGAATTGTTGTTTGGGGGGTATCGGGTTTTGTAGAATTTCGATTTTTCCTGGGGAGGTTTCTGGGTATTGTTATCTCGTTGGTTATAATGTTGAGAGGAAGTGGAAGAATAGGATGCCTGCTCTAGATTCTGTTTTCGAGATGGCTCATCGGTGGGTTTACGTTTAGTGCTGGGAAGTTCGGCCATTGCATTGCTATAGCGTTCCGCTTTATTGAGTATGTCTTCAAGCCTGACTGCCCCCTGTTCAGCCAAAAATCTACGAGTTTCATTCGACAAAGTGGATTTTATCTGCTCCACAAGAACAAGTTCGAGGAGTCCCTCATATGAAAGAGAAAGGTCAGATAATTCAATGCAGTTTGTCAGATAACCCGTGAGACGTGAAGAGAACTGGGGAAATGTTTCCGTGCTCTCTTTTCGGCTGTTTCTGAACAACTGCAGAAACTTTCGGGCAGTCATCTCAAACTGCTGTAGTAAGGCCTTCTTCAACAGGTCATAATCATGTTGATTCGGTCCCAGCTTTGTGTACACGTCATAAGCATTGCCTTTCAGTGACGTTGAAAGTTTGAGCGCCCAGCGGGTACTCTCTAACCCATAAAGATTCGCGAGTCTCTCGAATTTTTCTAGGTAGCTGTCAATTTTTTCGTTAGGGCTAGGAAAAGATTCTAAAGAAAACGACATAGCAGTTATTTGGGCAGACTGAGTGCTGGAGAGATCCAATGTTTGAGACTGGGGCGAAGACGGCTCTCCATTATTTGAAGTAGAGGCACTCCGACTCTCTAAAGCCTTGAGCGCTAATTCATGCTGTCTTTCCTTGTCTCTCTCTCTTTCCCTGCGGGCGTCCATCTCTGCCTCAATTTTCTTCTGCTCCAATTGACGATCGTCCGCTTCTTTCTTCCTAGCTTGTGCCCTCTCTTCCTCCGCGTCATACCTTTGAAGTTCCTGGTTGATAAACAGATTCGCAGCTTCTGTGTCTAGTCCTGAGTCCTTGGCCTCTTGCCTCAAAAGGGATCTTATCCTAATTCTCTCTGCCATTGTCAAAGAACTGGATGCTTCTAAGACTAGAGAATAGTAAGATGGAACAAGAAGGGGAAAACTCAGAGCCGCTACGAAAAAAACCAAAGTAAAAAAAAATTACTTGAGTTACCTCCTACCTGTACTGTGCAAACTTATCGCTGCTATTATCTGGCAATTAAGGCTCTAAACGCAAGCGACTATGCCTATAAATGGTAAGTTACACTGGAAAAGAATCTACTTTTACTAACAGTAGAGAACAATTTAAATTAAAACAATTTAAAAGGAAAAAAAAAAAAAATCTTTTTTGTTTCCCCTAAATTTTAAATCTCTGACAACAAACTCCGTCCCTAAAGTCAATTATTGAGATGAGACGTTGTTAACTTAATTTTTAAAAATCAGAACAATCCGTCTTTAGCTAAGCTCAACTCTTTTTAACTTCAAAAACCTTAGTGACTGTAAAACAATCACGCAATCCCAGCAACTCTTATAAAGAAAGAAATTGAATTATCTCCGCCAGAGGATAATTAAAATAGCAAATATTTTTGTTTATCTGTACTTTCTACTGCTGTGGAAAGAAAACAACCTGTAAATATGCTGTGTGGACAACCCAAATACTTAAAGAACGTTTGTCTAGGGGTGTAATTATTTATTTATTTCCCTAATTCACAAGACAAATCATTCACACTCTACCTAGTTAGACAAAGACTAAATCAGACTCAAAATATCTTTAACCCGGCTATACGATTGCCTCAAATGTAGCTCAAGATCCCAGAACCAGCCCACAAATATGTGTGCATCAAATGTATCTCAAAATAATCCCGGACGAGCCAGCCAAATATTGTCGTAAATTTATTTTGAGAGAAAAGAGTCTTAGAAATAGTGGTCCGGTTTAGAGTGGAAAATGATGATGGAAAGCTCAGTGATAGAAAATGTAGATATTAAATAGTTGCTTCACAGCGTGCTGGAGGAGAGTAAAGACAGACTTATTTACAACAAATCGCTTCTCTCAATCTTCTCTTCCGCTCTCCTGGTCAAACAATTATTTGCCAGTTTTCCAGACTCGCATCTGCGCGCACACCGATTTGGTGTTTTTCACACACACAGACGATGTAGATACAAACTATATTAAACGAATAGGGGAAAAGTTGGGCTGTGGGTATATCCAACACACAGAACTAAATGAGTTTATGTGATTTTATTCACTTTAAACATCAATCACTAACAAATATCAGGTATTACATAAATTATCATAAGTACACAAATGCAAATAACAAATATGGGAGGGGTGAAGAAGATTGGTATCGACTAAGCCCTTCCCGCTTATTAGACAAAGACAAACCCAGTCCAGAGATAGATAATATCAGGAACGTAGGTACGTTAACCTAACAGTGAAGTTAATTACTCTGAAAGAGGTGTTACAAAGTTAGGTATAGGTGATAGAGAAAAAAAACCTGTTCTTCCCAGCTGTTCTTCCCTTTACTAAGCAAATGGAAAGGAGGGGGTTTTTAAACAGAGTTAACCAATTAGCAACTCCCCCTTAAAGGAACAATGCAGGGAATACAGAAAAATTATATTACTAGGCAAGAAAGTTAACAACAGGTTTACAAAAGAAAACGATTAAATTTCCTGTCATTTATACACACGCGTGAGGATCCACACTCATATACTCACACACTTACCGAATGCAGCCTCAGACGATCCATAAAAGTATATAAAACAGCAAGTAATCTTTTGACATATGAACTGTCTAGTCCTTCGATGTCCCGCCCCAGATGTTTGCGAGGGTTTGTTGGTAACAAATATTCTCACTTATCGCAAGACTTGAAGACTAAGAGTTCTCGTGTTTTTATTATATATATAAAAGGAGTCTATGGGATGGCACTAACCCAGTTCGGCACAGGGGTGAAAATGAAGTGGTCTCTTTTAATCCTCCGCTATGGTAAAATTCCTTCAATGTGTGATGATAGTTTTATTAAATCCAATTGAGGAAAAAAAAAAACTAGGCTGTCACAGTCAGGAAAATATGTACTCTCTCACAGTAAACAGTAAATATAATATCGCTACTGGCGATGAGTACCTTCCAGTTTATCTTACAGGTTTGTAAGGGTAATTTGATGATTATTCTTTAAAATGTTCTTGGGTGGGCTTTATTTCATTTAATTCTGACAGCTAGGTCGCAAGGACCGCCACAAGATTATATTTTAAAAGAAATGTTTCTTCAATATGACTGGAAGTTTATAGGATGATTTCTTTATTTCTTTCTTTATTTAGCTGGGACCGCAGGTACGATCACTCTGTGTGAAAGAAAAAAAGACATGTAACATACCGAAAAATCAAGCGCGATAAATTTCCCGTTAAGCCTATAATACACTCGAGTATTTAATTATGTATTTAATAAACACTGCGCGAATTCTAGTGGTTAAAAAACACACATCTATAAAACTAGGACTTAACTGAATTTATTAATTATAAATTCCTTCGCGACTTTAAAAGTTAATTTAAGCATCTATTATCTTTTGAAATAATATAATAGATAGATCATTATATTTACAACTGGAACTATTGAGATGGTTTAATTCAATAGATTTAAATTAACACAAAATCCATTGAAATAGAATGACTGAACTAGACCACTGATCACTTTACGCAATATATATTACCGCTTTGCACAGAATAGAAAACACTGCAAATTTATATATAAAATCCAGGGGAAAATCTATAACAAGATTTCAATAAAGCTAGTGCTTCTGTAAAGGTCTGGCCAGCGAGTGATAACGTGTCTAGTCTTCATGGTCTATTTAGCTAAAATGGAATGTAAGTTGAGTGGGACATGATAAACTTGACAGCTTATTTGATCTCACGAACTTTTGGGGATCTGACCGCCAAATCAAGAGAAGAAACCGCACCCTGGTCTTCGTATCTCCGTTCGCTGCTGCCCGTTTCGGTTTCCCCGTTCGCTCGGTTCTACGATTGACACCGAGACGCGAAATAGCGGCAAGCAACTGCGTCTCGTATCAGGGACCACTACTGTCTTTGATAACGCCGATAGTCTCCCCTAAAATCCCTCAGTTCGCCTCTTTGATCTTGGTCGCTGTGCCTGTTTGATTCTGGCGACGCCCCCCACTGGCCAAGTTAATTAAAATAACTGCCTATGATTGTTCAAGAGATGTTAGTGGGCGTGATTTAATCTCTCCTTAAATCAATGCGATGACCAGAATCAACGATAGGTAAACTTTCCGCATATCAATCAGCAAACGTGTTTGCCCTCTGTGGAACAGTTTCATAGCTAATGAATCCACGTGAAAGAATAAACGTTTTTACAAGAAGTTACAACAAAGTTCAGGGTCAGCCGAGTTCGTCCATCACACTTACAATCGTACAACCCTTTTTCTGATGGGATCAAGATCCGGTATTTATAGTTTTTATTTTAACCTAGTTTTTAAATAACTATTAAAACATGTGTTAATTGTACCTATGTTGGCATAATTGAAATGAGGGTTTTAAAAGTCCTAAGTTCTTCATCTTCTTGGAATGCAACGCCAGGTGGAGAAAGGCAATCCTTTCTCTGTTCAACTTCCTCTGCACAAGGTACTGTTAATCGATTCCGTTGTTAACTTCTTTAAATAGATAAATAAATAAAGGTAATTAACAGGCACTCGTTGGACATAAAGGATGACACCAGACAACAGAAAAGGAAATATAATTGATAGGCATACCGGGAATCGAACCTAGGACCAACCAAACGGCGCCATCGCCTTGCTGTGAAGGTACACCGTGAAAGGACGCTCAGGCATTAACTTCTTTCCATGACACGATGTAAAACTGTCCAGTATCTTCTCTCTTTATCAGAGGCATCATTGGGGGAAAGGAGGGGGGGGGGTGCAGACCGCACCCGGGTGACACCATCAGGGGGGAGAGAGATCAACTGAGGGGTTGACACCAAAATGACTGTCTATAAAATTGTTGTGCAGTGTTTCAGCAGAAATTTATTATTTTTTATAAAAATATCCCTGTAGTTAGTTATAACCACAAAAACATTTTTCGTAAGCCCAGCTTACATGTACTGTATCAATATACCTACAAGGCTAAAACTCTATGCTAGTTTACATTTTGAACCTTCAAATGCGCAAGCGCATTGATTTCATTAAGTGATTCACACGTTCGCAGTTTTGAAGTCCAGGAAAGGAAAGTTATGATTTAGTCGAGATGTTCACTAAGTGCCTAAAATGCTTGTGTATTTGTTCCTGTTTATTTATTTATTTATTAATTTTTTTTTTTTGGGGGGGGGGGGGGGGGGGGGGGGGGGGGGGTTATTATTTCATTTATGAGTATATTTCCATATGCAATTACGAGTAACATTAGTACAAAAAAACATTACTAAGGATTCTGTATGGTCTGGTACGGGAGGAGGTCCATGGGGGTGACCCCATGAGTTACCGCGCCGGGTGATACCAACCCTAGTGACGCCTCTGCGTCCTGTATCTCTTTTTCCATCAATCTTTCCTGTTGTCACAATATACTCCAGTTGTCTTCTTCTCATAATATGCCCAGAGAACGTGGATAGTTTCTTTCTAATATTCTTCTTCTTCTTCCTCGTTCGTCCTGAAAAGGACGTTGGTTGCGTTGCGTCTGTTTACACCGGAACTGCGATATCTGCGCCTTTCGGCCGACACATCCGACTTCAGCACGTCATTTTTTGAGACCGGGTTTAGCCTTCCCTCTTCGATCCCTACTCTCTCAGCCAGACTGCAGTGATGCAGCCTGTTTCCAGGACCACCACGTCGAGGTGGAGTACGGTCTTGGTCAGCTCTGGTTCGCTGACCCTGACGCAAGCAGTCAAGCTATGGATCGCTGACTGCATTCTCTATTGCTGCATCTTTGCGTCCCTCTTTCTAATATAAGTAACATAAGCTTCCTTTGCACACTTGCTTCTTTCAGGACATCTTTGTTACTCTTCTTAGCTGTTCATTGTATACTCAACATTCCTCAGTAAAACCACATCTCTGTGGCCTCCAGGACTTTTCCTGCTTGTCCATGACTTACTTCCGTATATTAGGAGTTGCTGTATGTGACACTGAAAAGCTCTCTTGTTTCAAGTGGCCAAGATTTGTTGCATAAAATACTTTTCATTGAATGGTACACTGCTTTTTCCTGGACTAGACTAGCCATGACTCTTCGCGACCGTATTTATTGTCATCAGGGTTAAGTCATAACTAGTCAGAAGCAACTGTATTGTAGTTTTTAAAAAAAAATGGTGTTAACTTTTGGTGACGAATAATTTAACACAGCAGCAATAGTAGCAACAGCAGTGGTAGTTGTAGTATTAGTAGTATAAGTAATAACCAGTGAAAGCAGCAATAGTGGTAGATTTAATAATAATAATACTTTATTTAATACTAGTAATAGCAGTGTAGGGACATTAGACAATCTCTGAAGGAACGAGGACTAGATTGGAACCAGGCCAAGAGAAGACAGCCGGTAGGATAGTATGGCGTTCTCTCTGGCAAACCTCTACACCCCAAGGTAGAAGGGGAATGACTAAGTAAGTAGATAGCAGTGTAGGGGTGATAATAGTATTAACTGTACCAATAGAAGTAGTAATGTTACTAATTGTAAAAGTGGTGGTAGTGGTAGTGGTAGTAGTAGTAACAGTATAAGTAATTATCCGTGAAAACAGTAATAGTAGTAAATGTTAAAGTGTTGTTAGTATTAGTGCTGGCAGGATGGTAGTGGCAGTAGTAGTAATAATATTTAGAGTACAAATAATAGTATTAATGTTATTGGTAGTAGTAATAATAGTAGCAGTAATAGAGTACCAATACTAGTGTGAATACTACGTGTAATAGTACCAGTATTAATGGTAATAGAACTGGTAGTACGATTAGTAGTAGTGGTGGTGTTTGTAGTAGTAATAGTAGTTGTAACAGTTGGCGATAGTAGCAACAAAAATGGCATTCGTAGTTACAGGAATGGTATCACTAGTAAAGGTAAATATTGGCTACTACTTACAGTAGTAGTTGTGTTAGAAGTGGTGGTTGCAAATGAATAAATAGTCAAACCTGAGGCCTGTAAACAGTAAATAAATAATACACACATAAAGGTATGTTACAGGAACTTGTGAGAAATAAAGAAGTAGAAAACTATACAACATAAAAACAACAGAAGTGAGATTCTTACCGGAGAATCGAACCCACGACCTTCCGAACGGCAACACCGCCTAGCTACGGAAGCGAATCACACTATCCTCCCTGCCATCGAGGCACCACAAAAATGTGCTTTGTGGACTGGGGTTATTAGCGCGATTTTCAACACGTGTTATCACGAGGACCTGAAACATACCTTTATGTGTGTATTATTTATTTACTGTTTACAGGCCTCGAGTTTCCCCTCTTTATTTATTTAAATGTTTATACAATACCAAACCTACCCTCTGTCCTGTACTGTTCTCATTCTTCTATCATTTACTAGACACAGTATTAAGGTCTTTGTCTTGTGTAATCTGGCATAAACTGTAAAATAGGGGGAAACCACAGAAGTGATTGCGTCATTAATTAGGCTGGATCGCTCATAGGTACATATCCGGTGTTACGTGTTACGCACAACCTCATCTTAGTCACCTCGTACAACGATGCCCCTGGAGCAGTTGTCCTGTTCTTTCTTTGTACCGTCAGAGACCTCCAGGATTTACATGAGGTGAACTGTCTAATTAATTATTCACCTTCGTGGCTTCCATGTTTTTTATTTCAGCAGCTTTTCTCTGTTTTTCAGCTCTTAACAATATTATAGTTGATAATGCGACGTATATCATCCACCATAACGTCTACATCTGTTAATGTTATTCTTTCAAATCTTGCTTTTTCTAAAAAAAATTAGTTTGTACTTCTTTTTTTGTTTCATTTTTTTTTCTACTCGCATGTTTTATTGATCCCTCAACTTTTTCCTCGACTTAAATACCAGATCAGAAGGTCTTTTTTTTTAAATCGGGGCATGAGCTCTGTTGTAACCGACGGATCTTGCGACTAGGTTGAAAGGTGTGCGCCTCTCCAAAACGAGATAAAACACCCAATTTAAAATAATAATTTAAAACATCCCTCTACGTCTTACTTCTTACTAGTCTTTAGACTCCTTTAACGTTAACCTGCATTATTAGAATGTACCTTATTCACTGTTTATGTCCTACGAGCGTATGGTGCTCGGCAGTATGGTGCATTATGCTCCCAAGAGCCGCCTAGCTCGCGCTGTTTGTTTGTAGCCAGATGTCATAATGCCAGCACTTTATTCTTCTTCTTCTTCCTCTTTGTCGTGAAACATTCTAAATCCACATATCTAAATTAAAAAGTAAAGGTAAAGCCTAACGAATTAATTCAATAAAAGGAAAGAAGAATGGTAAAAGACCAGTGCTGTCACAATGGCGTACAAAAATCCCCTTTTTCTACTTCGTCTGCATAATTGTAACGCTTTCACGTTCGATAGTAAAGCCTACAACAGCATACACACGTTTCTAAAACTAAAACCGGTACTGTGTTTCTTAGAAAACCTTGAGATACGCACACTGCTTAATGACCTAGATAAAATACTAGCATTAATTTCATTTTATACACTGCGTAATGAAAAGACAGACGAACTTAGAAGAGAGAGATAGAGAGAGAGACGGAGGAACGCATGCAATACTACCACAGTCTTGCGATTAATATTAATGCCACCCCACGCGTAAGGCATGAAGCACTAACTTTTTTTCAAATAAACAGTGACAAAAAACACTACCAATACACGGTTAGGTTTTAAAAAACATGTTTAATGCTTATTAGGAAACATGACATTCTACTGTTTTACGTCTGAAATCCTGACAGTACAGAAGACACCCCATAGTTTGGAAGTGAGGAGGTGGTAACAGCACGACTATCCTAGAAGAAAATACATATTTTGAACGCAGCCACTTAGCTCCATTAAAACTTATATATTTGGGTGCCTTGGGACTTGCTGACAAAGAATATGTTAGGTGTTAAGCAAATAGTCTAGGAATTAACAAATTATAGCCAAAATAAAATAGTGAGGTTGTCTGACAGCACCAGACCATAATTGCTCAGTGGCATGTTTTAAAACCACTATTTTACGGGAAATAGGCCAACAAGTTAAATCCGATTTGATTGGCTAGAAGAATATGTAAGCCTAAACATGATTAGTCGATTGCAAATACTATTTTTGGTTGTTACGGGAAACGGTAGGAAGGGTACTTTTTTCAAATACTTTTGTAAACATGGTCTTATTGGCTAGACCATTTAATATAGTCAATTAGGAGCGTCTGTTCAGTGCCACATTTTGAAAATAAACTTGTTGAGAAGCAAGTGCGTTGAGATCCAGCTCATATTTTCTGATGAAAGCCTGGGACAGAGGCAGATCGGAATTGTGCCATAATTCATCGCCAGTCAACGTATTTGTTTAATATTTCATGAATTGTGGTAAGCTTGACATATTTGATATCTTTTAGATGAAAAATTGAATGTGAATTGATAAATTATGTCTGTCTGTGTGTAGTTCAGTAGCAACCATGAGGAAAAGCCTAGATATTGCTCCACCAGGAACAAAACTTGTCGGAGAGGAGTATAACTGCATAGGCCCATATGGGATTGCCAAATAGTACTATGACACCTATCTTATTGAATATAAGGAAATAATGCTGAAATTGCAGAGGCGTTGTAACCATTAGGGAGAGGAATACTGGTGAATGTGTTACATGAGAAGCTAACAGTTGGCCTACCGCGCTGAACTCGGTGTTTGTTATGTATTGTGCTTCAGTGTGGAAATAGATTATAAATTAGTTCTGAAATAGGAGGTACAACCTTCTTGTTTCAGGGACCGAGGTCCTAACGTATTGAAGCAGCACCTGGTCTGCGTTTTGCTGAATCCAGAGGCTGGTAGCATACTCCGTGGTCCAGATATCAACCAGGGTTGTTTCTCAAGGAAACGGTGAAGCAAGCGAGCAGTGGAGACTGTTTCCTGCCGCCCACACAGAAGTTAAGATTCGTGGCCAGAGCAGCTCAATCTTGTGTATAACCCCTCCTCTAAAAGTGACTCTACCTTAATTCAAGAGGGACATTTATTTGTTTCAAATCAAAAGACACTGTGAACCTTACCAATATTATTTCCACCAGAAACAAACACTTGAAGTCATGATGACAAACAACAACTTAGCTTGACAAGCCAGTATTACCTCATAGTACTACAGCACAACTTACACACATAGTGCAATAATAATATATGTCAATACAAAGATCCTACCTATAAATTGTGTACATACATCTTATGATTACATTTGATTGTGATTCCTGAGTCACTTTGTAGTTGAATCAGGATATCTGTTATTGACAGGAATTAATACATATTTTTAAAAGTTACACGTGAGTTATTAAGATAGTCTTATAGAGTGTTCTATGTATGTGAGTGTCACAGTGTTGTAAAGTATTATGAATTAAATTAAATTGTTTATCTGGATGTTGGTTGTTGTGAACATACACTTCATCATTATCATAACCCTAGACATTCAACGTAGTCATCACAATATTCCAGAATAAGTCTGACTGAGGTATAAATGTGGTAGCAAGTAAGGTTATCTGTAATACACCACACTTATTAGATACAGATACCTTCACAGCTGATCTCAGTCAGTACACTAAGTCCTCTATAAATATTTATAACATCCCACTTTACCACACTCTTCTTCTTCTTCCTCTTCTTCTTCTTCATATACTTTCACGTCGTCAACTTGAATAAGTTTAAAGGTAGGTAAGTCCAATAGCGGATACAGCCGTGAGGGAGTGAAGTGTTAGTTAGAGACCACTATGCTAGGTCCAGCATCGAGAGGTGGGGGTGACTAATTCTCTTCCTCGCTGCTTTTTCCTATCCTAACTCAAGAGCAAAGTGAGGTACCCGTGTACAGCTGGGTAGACTGGAGCGTGTCGACACCGTGAAACGAACCAGACACCTATGCCGCAAGAGACCAGCACTCTAACCACTCAGTCAATCGAACGCTCAAGTTTAAAGAAAGCAGTAATCAGTATGAGGTTGTTGGTATCAGGTTGTTGGTATCTCCAAAGAATTTGTCAATGAGTGGTATTGGTAACGGCCACATGTGCTTTCACTGTGCTTCATATGTTGGACACTTTTGCAACATATGTGCAACTGTCAATTTATCTGTGCCACAGCTACGTTATTCGGTAGTTCCTTTCTTTAGCTTGTTGAATACAAGGTATCTCAATCTGTTGTGGCCTGTGCGAAGTCTGAAGATTACCATATAAAACAAATATTTGCTCCATGAAAGACTTAACAGCACTTCAAAATATTATGTAAACAATTCAACAATTTTATACATACACTATAAAATATTTTCCCATAAATGTATATGTTTACTTCTTGTTTTAAAACATAATGTGCTGGGGCAAAACATTGGCATACATTTTATTGCATGGGTAAAGTCTAAAATGTGCCCGGGGACAGGAAGAGTTCAGTAACCAACCATTCAGACTGTGGCATGAACTGGAATATGTAATTTACACTAGTCGTGCTGCTTAATTGGGTCGTAAGAAGGAAAAGTGAGATAACAAATCGGCTTAGCTGAACCTGGGAGCAAAAAAAAAACACACAAAACTTTCGTACAGGATTTAAAGACTTGCCTACTAAGAGACTTATGCTTAAAATCCGAGGTGGAGCTGTACTTCACTTAGACCTAGTGTTGAGAACACCTGGCACTTATCTGTTCTCCCGACCAGTTTTATATGGTTTACTTGCGAGTAAATCTTTGACACCATCGTTAAGGAGACTTTGTTATCGGCAACATCCACATTAAAAGGACTGATAACGGGCACCTTACAACAACAGTTTCCAGATACCTTATGTTATTGGACGTTCATTGAGTGTTGTGTCGCAAGCGTTGGTGATCATTTCTCCCCATTTCCTACGGGATCTCTTGTCCATCTTGATCTGGCTGTTTCTTCAGTGTAAAAGCTCTCGCTCTCTCTGAGTGTCTTCCTCGTTATCTCTTTGATTTGACTAAACTAGTTTCTGGCAGATTCTCTTGTTTCACTTGTTTATCATCATCACACTATCCCTTTTCGTTCCTAACGGAGCACGGAGCCACCATTGCAGCTGGTCTCTTCCCCCAGCAGAAAGCCTT